>WYDF02024868.1:0-21321 GCA_009867245.2 Adranes taylori | reverse complement strand
CCCCCCCCCCCCCCAATCCTCATGTTTCCCTGTCCTTCCGTAGCCCCCCCCTCTCTCTTACCCGCCTCCTGTTGCCCGACATCGCGACCTCCCCCCCCCCCCCCCCCCCCCATTGTTCTTCTCACCACTCCCTCCATCGCTCAACAAATATTTATATTTCTTAACATTTTCAATTTTTAACCCATTTAACACACATTCATCCTTTCTATTTTCGCTACCCCCTCTCTTGCATACCATCATTTTTCTTTCGCTCAAATTAATTTCCATACCCCTGTTCTCCATATATGTATTCACCCTTTCCATTAACTCTTTCATTTTCTCCCTACAGCTTGCCATATGCACTATATCATCCACGGAGCCCAGTGACCATATTCTGTTTCCACCTATATTCACACCGCTATACTGCCCCTTCTTCAACACCTCTTCCAAATCAGAAAAATAGTGATTGAATCAACTATCGATTAGCGGACAGCTCTGTTCTAACCCTTTTCCCATCGTTAAGCACTCAGATACCTCATCTTCAACCTTTGCTCCTCATACAAGTCTTTAATTCTCATTCTAACCCTTCCTTTGTCACTTTCACTCATAACATTTCCCTATCAATCTTACAAATAGTATCTATAACTTTTTACCTTTCTTTACCTCCTCATTTATTCATTTATTATAAAGTTTAATACTACAACGTTGTCCATTACTCCCTTTTCTTTCACAAAACCAGTTTGATTTTCCGACAAGATCTTTTTCTCTTTCACTTCAATCTCCTTTTCTATTTATATTCCTTGCATATAGTTTATATGAACCATTCATTATCGTGATCCCCCTGTAATTATTCACACTTCTCCTATTCCTTCTCTTATACACCGGCACAATCTCTCCTTGCTTACAATCATCCGACATACTCTCTTCTCCCATCCATAACTTATTCATACCTTTTACTAACGCACACACTCCCTCCTCATTTAACTTCTTCCATACATACTCAGACACCCTATCAGCTCCGGTTGCTCCCCCCTCTTTTATTCTCCTAAATTCTTCCCTTACTTCTTCTATTGAAATTTTCTTTCCACTCCATATCTCCTCTATTAGATCCGTTCTTTCTATATTATTACTAGTATCCTCATTCACTCCCCCTATCACATTTTATTTGCATGCCTCCTCTCATCCTCCTATACTTATACTTGTTATCTCTATATCGATCTTCTCCTTCTTACTATTTCTCAAATATTTGCACAACTCACCTTCCGCCCTTATAGCATTTATGACTTCCGTTTCCTTTATCTCTTTTTCTTCCAGCAATTCCAGCATTTCTTTCTCACCTATGTCCATTCCCCTTCTTCTTTCATATATTCCTCCCAGTTTTTTTACGTAACCTCACCTTTCTTAAAGCCTCCCTAACTTTTATCTTTTCGTGCATTCATTATTTCTCATATATCCCCATATATTCTCTATAATTTCTTACTTTCTATTGACCAGCATTTCTCCTTTGATTATCTGCATTATTTTCTCCAACCTTCCCACATCATTCCATTTCACTTTTGTCATACTCTCATAAAATCTTCGTTTGTTTAGAATTTCTTCTCTACTCAAATCCTACCTCCTAGTTTCCTCTTCCTTCTTCCCCTTCATAACATTCTTTCCTAATTCCATCTTCCATATCGCTTTCAATGGAAAGTGGTCTGACTTCACTCTGTCACCCTCCTTCAAACATTTTAACTTCAGCATTGCTTCCTCGTTCAGCAACATATAGTCTATTACTAAACCTCCTCTATGGCCCCTATTCGTAAGCCCCCAATATTGAAAAACATGTTAAATCAAAACCGTGCACAAAAACCTTGTAAAAACAGAATTTGGCGTATTTAACCAATTCTCTTTCCTCTTTTGTCATTCCCTTGATCGCTGTCGGCACTTATGCCGCTGTGATATAATTCATTTGTTTATTCATTAAAAATTGTTTTCTACTTTACTGTCGCATTGTGAACGTTTTATGAAAAATTATTCCTACACTGATGTTAAAAAGTATTGCTGCAATATCCTACCTGTCATATTTTTAAGTCCCGGCGTTAAAACCAAAACTCGTACAACCAATGAGGTAGCACCGTGAGGTCCCAACCTTAATCGTTCATTCACATAAAGCAAACCATTACTTACAAATTGAGCACCTTCGCTTAAAGCCAATAAAGCAGTTATCTGTAATAAAAAATCCAAATTTATTTACATGTTTAATGCAGTTTCTTTTATTAAGTCCATTTATTCTCGTAAATAGTTTTTTTTTTAAATAAGCTACCTATTTCTAATTAAAAAGATAAAGCATGTTTATCAGCATTTTAATTAACTCCGTTTGCATGAAATCAAAAAGTTTTAATCAAAGAAATAAATTACAAACTCCTTGATTTTATTTTGCATTCATTTAATTCGCAAGTTTCGTCCTAACACCTACTTTTCTTTTTTGCGTTTCAAATTTTTTCGCCTTAAGGCGCTTCTGTTTTTGTATTTATATCTTTTTTTCCGTTTTATTTCTCTAAGTACATTTTCTTAACAAAACTAAAGTTTTGTTTTTGTTACAGTACGTTCGGCATCATAGAATAATTTTTCTTTTGTTAGGGTATTTTGTTTTTATTCCGTAAATCTTTTCATAAGTTTTCATAATTCATTGTTCAAAATTTATGTTTATAAAATTTAATAATTCTGAAATAATGAAGAGTTATGTGGTATTATTCTATTATTCTTCCAGATGCAAATAACTTGAATAATTTCATTGAATAATTAAACAAGAGTAGAATCAAAAATAATTGTAGAAAATTTTTGACTGGAGTTTGAGAACGCAAAAATAGATTCATTTTTATTGGAAATAAAAATTATTCTGCAAAAACAATGTTAATGTCACAATAAACAATGTTACCCGTGTTAATGTTAGTATATATTTTATAGGAAAGGAGTGGCCGTAAAATAGGTGCTGCTTATATCTGTACTACTAGAAAACATATTGTTTTGTATAATTTATAATTCAATGTTTTTGTGCGACGTGTATTCACAAATTCTTAATTATGTCTGATGATGTTTCTTTAAAAAGCAAAACCGGTGGCAATTAAAATAAATAAGATAGTATTAACATTATAATTTTTGAAACCTTATAATAAATTTATCTATGTGAATAATAAATTTTATTGTCAGATAGAGTAGGAATCTGACAATTTTAGATACTCTATTCCTCAGTAAAGCTCGATCCATTCACCATTCTCATCACTTACTTGATAGAATGTATTAAAATACTGGAGAATGCCTAAGGGTCGATTCACGGACACTTTGCTCAGTAACGTCCGAAGCATTCACCATTCCGATAATATATTTAATAAAATGTATTAAAATATTGGCAAGCCATTTTTACATCTTTTACTCAATTTGATCAGTTTATAGGCCGTCTAGGTCAGTGGCGACGTCACACTCTAGTGCTTTTAGCGCGAAATATGAATGTGGATTGGTCATGCTTTGGCGGCTTATCATTTGTAGATAAGATAATTAAGATATTTGTTGGCGCCATCTGTGTCAGTCGCTACAGCTCCCTATTAGCAGCGTCTCGAGTGGGAGTCTGTCTCAGCAGTATAAAAAATAGTTGTCTATAAAATATAAAAGAAATACATACAAAATGATATCGTTTAAAAGTTTGTTGAATTTGGCAGCTGGGGGTATTAAAAAATCCAATATGGCGGTTGAGATAAGCATATGCTACATACAGTAGATGGTTAAAATACTGGAGCTTCCAAAAAGTCAGTGCCTTGCTACAATGGGTGATAATTTTACCCAGTGACCCCTCTGACCAGTATGTCTTCACCTGACGTCAGGATCGTTGATCTTTGTATATCACCGTGTTGATGAGAATGTAAACAAATATTTGACGCCGCGCTCTTGAGGTTATGTTTTACTTGGATACATAGAAATGTAAATATAGACTGAATATAAATTTTGAGGTATATTATTATGATGTATATTATTGATGTTATTCTATACGTTTAATAAATTTGTAAACACCGGAAACGTGTTCGTTTTCGTTTAACACCGGCTGTAATTGGCTGCAATGATTTTAGTTTTATTTATTTTATAAGAAATCAATACCAAAAACATATTCAACGCGCTGACATCAGTTATGTGTTCAGAAGGCAACACGGTTAAAATGTGTAAGAGCAAAAACAAAGCCGTTGATGGCCCTAAATGTATAATTTGTGGTACAATCTATCAGTCATATTGCATAAAGAAGTATTAATTTAGTGAAATTAGTGATATGTATAGAGTAAATTGCTGCAGCGAAGCTGAAACCTGTTATGAGGAGGGCAATGATCTTTTAAATAATACACTGATGGAGGCGGCAAATTTCGATATTGATGAAAATCGGTCGTTCCATTAAATAATTTGTTTAGGAAAGGTGTTAAATTTCAATGGACACCAGATTGCCACCAATCCTTCAATAACCTAAGTTTGAGACAGGGCACGACTTTATCCTTCAAACTGATGCATCCAAGATTCTTTAGGAGCAGTTCTTTGTAAATTTGATAGTCCACAGTAACTTATGCTAGTCGGAGATTGAATAAGGCGAATTATAGAGATGAATTATTGTAGAAGTATGATTGAAAAGGAGTTATCAACAGTTTATTTTGCGGCTAAAAAGATGAGTCCTCCTATCTTCAGGAGGAAATATCATATAAAAACTAATTATAAGCCATTAGTATACCTTTATAGCATGGTTAATCATTCGATTAGACTAACTAGATTTAGTTTCACTTTGGAGGAATATGATTTTACTATTAGTTATGTTCGGGGAAAAAGTAATGTCGTGGCAGACGCGTAATGAGTTCCCGAAAGTTAGAGGAGAGGGCAAGCAAAAAAGCAGCTGCAAGATAAATTTTTATCGCAAAGCCGATTAGAATGTAGAGACTTTGGTGAAACGAAAGAGAGGACTGATCAACCTCCGGTCATAAAACTATTAAAAAGACTCATGCAATCTGTTCACTTACGCGATGCTCACGTAGAAAAAGTTAGTAGGTTAATCAAATAGAAAAGAAACTTCTGTTTTGATGATATATGTTTTAGTCCATCTGAATAATCATAGTATACATAAGTTATTCTGAGGAATTAGTATACACTAGTTTGGCTAGGTGTTATTCTCAATAACGCAAAATTTCCATGCAGCACGGAATTTACAATTTAACAATCTGTAAAGATAGCTTAAAACTACAGTGCTCAAACAATAAAGTAGTTTAAAAATAGAGTACTCAAACAGTTAGTATGTTTTTCGAATAAGTTGCAACTATTTTGCCAAATCGTATACATGTTTTAAAGAAAGGGGAAAAACAATTGCTTATAAATGATTTCCATACATTGAATATAGGGGGTCATGCAGGGATATCTCGTACTGTAAAAACACTTAAAAACGTTGTTTTTCGAATAATTTGGAAGAAGATGTTAGGAGTTTAATTGAGAAATGTGAGGTATCTCAAAGAGATAAATATAGACTAATACATAAGGAACCAATTTGTGTAACAACGACAGCTAGAACAGCATTAGACAAAATATTTTTAGATTTGATAGGCCCATTACGAACAGATGAACATAATAACTATATTCTTTCACTTCAGTATGCATTGTCCAAGTTTGTGGAGTGGTATGCCATTCCAGACAAAGAATATTATACTGTAGCTAGGGTTTTTGTTGCAAATTTTATATTACGTTATGGGATTCCATCGAAAATTGTATGTGACTGGGATACTGAATTTATAAATAAGGTTCTTGAGGAAGTATGTACCATGTTACAAATTGGTAAACTTTCCGGTACAAGTTTCCATCATGAATCTATTGGGAGCCTTGAAAAATCGCACATAAATCTGGGTGGTTATTTACGTCTGCAAGTTACCAATGTGACTGAAAGTTGGTCATCATGGTTATCATTTTGCTGTTTTGCTTACAATAACACAGTTTATACTTGTAGGCAATACACACCACATGAACTGGTTTTGGGGAAACTTCCGAAACTACCAGCGACTATTGTTAAATAAATAGAAACTCTCTATTCCTTTGGGGATTATCCCTTAAAATTAACATTTAGATTACAAACAGCATGGACTGACGGACGCTCGTGAAAATTAAATTTCTACCAAAATGGAATGAAAACGGAAATTTGATGTTAGGTCCTCTCCAGAAACATTTAAACTTAATGATTTAGTAGTAATAAAAGCTCATCGTTTTTATAAGTATGACGCTTTATACAAGGGTCCGTATAAGCTACTTGTAATACATGTTAAAGATACTAATTTGGTACTAAGAGTAAAGAAGTAAACTACTGAAATTCACAAGAATAGGGCGGTCGTGTATAAAGACTGAAAGCTTCAAGTTGGGTTGTTTTATCTTTCTGATAAATTCGCATACATTTTTTGTGTGTGGAAGTATTCAAGGAATAATTGTATATTAAATTATAATAAAAATGTCATAATAAAAATGTTATTTAAAAATTCAAGTGATCGTTTATATGTGTAAACAAACTTATGAAAACTGTTGTAATAAAAAAATAATTAATCACGATGATAGAACAGGATTACAAATTGTAAAATATTTGGTGCATGGGTTATAAACAACACCTAAAGTGTGCGCTCTTAGCAAAGCTAAAGATGTTTACATCAATGATGTTAGCTCGATTAAAGATTATACAATTCGAGTATATAATATTGTGATTAGAGATTATTAGATAGACATATAGATAATAGAATGTAGAGTATTGATAGTTGCTAGTTTTTTGAATATTAATTCAATTCATTCATTTTTTAAATGTCATCTACAGACATGACTTATATATCTGTAAACATTTGTAAATAAATCGAATTCGTTTTTATTTGATTAAATTTATCTACCAAGCATTTATTGGTGTATAAATGTAAGGATTTCACTAAAACATGGTGCGTATCTTTAATGGTTCGCAAAAAAAGTCAAATATCATTTCAATTCGATGACAACTTTTATTTTATTCCCTTCTCTTTTTACTCTTTTTGGGTTACTCAGAAATAAATGTAAATGTTGTAGTAGAAAAAAGTCAAGTAGTGCTAGAGAAAATTGAAATATCTCAGCTCTAGATAATTTTTTTTATTTAAAACATATAATTTTTGAGGAATTAATTTTTGCTGAGTGATTGCTAAGTATCTGATTGCTGTTAAGTATCTGGTAAAATGAGTGATTGTTAAGTGTTTGGAAAAAACATGGTTTTTCTATTTGTTTCACACATTTTGATTGTTGTATACGGTAAACTAATAACTAAAACAAATATGTAAAAAATATTTAATAAATTTCAGAGTATTATTTTTGATCCATAAAATGAAAACTTTGAAGCAGTTTATCACTATTGTGAATAAATTTAAAAAAAATGGATGTTAATTTATAAAAACAATGGGCATTATAATTTTTCCATTATCTGCTTTGTGCATATTTAATTATTTTTACTTTTTATTTTCAGATTGATATTTACAATGTATTTCGACGATGTTTTTGATATTTATATATATTTAAACGGGTTTGACTTTGATAATTTATATTATAATCAAAAATCTAAATAATACTTACATCCATGCAAGTATTAATATTATTTCCAATCTTGATATCGACTTCAACCGTTTCTCGAACACGCATTGTTTTTGGTAAACGAAATTCGGCCTGTAACGGTCTAAAGACTTGCAATTGTACGGGTGAAGAAAACCGTAAACCAGCCGCATTTGAAAAACTCAAGGCCCATAATGTCCATTTGCCGGCTTCACGCGGACCTATAATTGTCATTCCTGATGAAGCGATTTCTGATCTGAAATTAGATTATAAAACAACAACTGTTAACAGCAATTTTTAATGTTCATATTAATTTTAATATGCAATTTTAATTTTGATTTTTAGTACAGTCAATAGCTGATACTTGGGACATGTCTCTTACGTAGGGTAACATGTTATTTTTTACGTTGTTCAGTTGGCAGCATGGAAATTTTTATTTTAACAGCTGTAAGAAGGTTATTTTTCTTTACCAGGTTACTTTACGTCCGGCATGTTATGTATGGTTTGTTTTATTATTACTGGGTAGAAATAATGAGTTTGTAATCGTGTGTAACAACACTTGTTACTGTAAAGATAAAGCGGACGAGATTTGGGAACCCTATCGAGGTAAATATAAATAGAAACGCATTTGCTAGACAAAAAATGCATTCCTTTGTCGACGTATAGTATATAGCAGAGAATTATATTATAATATATTGCGTCACACACAACATTACCTATGTTTAGTGTATCTATTACATATGTATGATAAATAAATAACATTTACTTTAATAAATTTTTAATAGGTGCGCAATATTTTTAAAAAGCGGCTTGTTTAGGATACATGGCGCCATTTCACCCATTATTATAAGGGGTCATCATTTTCCTTTTTATTAGTAGCACATATCTCTATAGATGGTACAAATCTTGTCTTGATAGTACCTATTTCTCACATAAGGTGTGTAATTTCCTATGTCAACAACGTTCGGCATGCATCATTATAAACATCAAATATTTCATGTAAACTTGATTGCATTCAATAAGTTATACTTCATAATACGAAATTCATTTCTATAATGAACGGGATTGTGGCTCAGTGTGTTAGTCTCGACTTTTTATTGCCATGATGCTACTCATAAAGAGCATGCTGATGGTCCCTTACAATAATGGGTGGAATGGCGCCATACATCTTGAACAAGCCGCTTTTATGCTGTAACTATTATTATTTTTCAGTCCGTGTTTATAAAGGTTAAATATGTAAACTAATTTTATTTTGCTATCCATGGTAGATAAAATGTAGTTAATTGCATTGACATACGTACACGTCATGCGGAATGCTTGGTGTATCGTTGAGTGGCGTATGTTTGTGCGGATATGTGAAGATAGGTACGTGCATGAGTCGTGTGGTACTGCTAACCATTATGGGATGACACATTATTGTTTTGAATATTATATATATAGAATAGGAATAACGTATATATGCATAGGAGTGTGCATTCATATGATGCTGGTGGCTTGGAGTCAACCACCATAATGATGAGTGCTTGACTCCATATATGAAAATTGAGCGACGGCTCATGCCCACGAGATTATAAGAATAATATGTTAGTTTTCTTGTTTTCCTGAGTCGAGTCGAATCTAAAATAACAATAGCAGTAGCCAGCAACAGCCGACAGCAGAACCAGCACTAGCAGTAGATCCGGGACGCGTTTAGTAAGAAAAATTTATTTACCCTTCACTGCTATATAGTTTAATGTACTTTCAATAGCTTAGTCTCTCCTTTTGTCTTACCTCCAACATATGTCCTATTAACTGGAGCATATAATTCTAACTTACGTTCACGGGGCTAGTTTTAATTTCTTAAGCAGCAATAACATTTGCGTTCACGGGGTAATATTATAACTAACAGTGGTTTCCTTTTTTGTTTCCTATTCACTGGAATGTCTAATACTAACTTGCGTTCATGTGGTTCTGTTTGGTCAAAGGGGCTTTATTTGCCAATCAGCAGTAACACTTACGTTCACGGGGTCTTATTGTCACTACAATGCCCTCCTTCACTAAAGCATATATAATACTAACTTGCGTTCACGGGGTTAGTGTTAGGTGCGCGAGTGACAGTAACACTTGCGTTCACGGGGAGTTCCTTTAACTGATAGTGAGCTCCTTACAGTTCCCTTCACTGGAGTGAAAAACTCTGACTTATGTTCACGGGGTTAGTTTTAGTTACACGGCAAACATAGCACTTACATTCACGGGGTGTTGTGGTGGCCTATAGGATCTCCAAAGGCTTCTACCTTGTCCGTTATAACTATCGTGCATTTAAATGTATCCTCTGCCCTCCAAATTGTATTATTAACTATTTGTACATGCTTTCCGCATTGTTTCTGCTTTATTATTTTATCACCGCACCTTTGAATTGATTACACCGCTTTTATTTTTCTTTTGTTTTATAATCTCTACCTTTGTACTGTTTTACTTGCACCGCTTAAATATTGTTTTGATAACATCCCTATCGTTTATTTAAGCGGCTTTATTACGTCACTGATTTAATTTAACATTGGTTCTTTAGTTTATCATTGGCATTTAATTGTGCATATATATTTCTTTCTTTGTTTATATTGTCTAGAAGAACAAAAGACGTCATTTTGTTAAATCGTTGAATTCTTTTTATTAATTTGCAGTTCGAGTCTTTTTCAGCTGCCTACAAGAGCAAGAACAAGAACCACTGTATTACTCGCAAGACTAGAAGCTACCTGTGCTCTCAGTATGCTACTGAGGACCGGAGGAACAACTGCCATATCCTATAATTAGCTACTATATTCTATAATTAGCCATATTCAAAGATGACAGTCGCCAAGGCTCCTCATTTTCAGCGTCGCGTTTCAATTAAATTTTGATGAAAAAAAATTACACGAAACATTTGTTCTAAAACTTCGAGGTATATAATGTTAATTAATTCTGGATGCATGATATGTGGAACTTATTTTAGTGACGATGAATTGTGATACTTATTTCACTTTTTTCTCTTTTCTATTTATAATTTTTTAAATTATTTAATTAAAACTTAAATGCGCCTTTATTTGGGACAATGACAATGTCCCAAGTTAGATAGGTTTCAGAAGATACATTATCATTGCTTATATTTTATTGGAAATATATGATTATGATTGCAAATATTAATGATATACATTATGATTGCAAATATTAATGAGTTTACGTGCGTTTTTGTTACGTGAGTTTTGACAGTAATGTCTGTAGTGGGGTGGGTAGATCCTAGGAGAGGAACCGAAATATATGTTTTTGTTCAAATATTGAATATATGTACATAAGTAAATTTGGTTTTCTTTTGCTAACAGATCCAGAGGTTGTCATGCATTGGAAGGTGAAACACTTGAAGAGGTGGAAGAAGCTGTCAAACAAAGTTTCACTTATAGAGTTGCCGAAAGAATATACGATGTTTTGAAATTAACAATTTGCAGGAAAGTAAAAGATTATCAACAAAAAACTACGTACACCTCCAGTTTTCGATAAAAATAATGTAACAAAAATTGCTCAATGCATAAACCTGTGTATTAAATGGGATTTTCCTGTAACATCTAGCGATCTTAGAACTAGCGTTAGACGATATTTAGATGAACACTGAAAAGTGATATCCAGCAGATTGTTTAATAGAAGAGAAAATGATGACACCCTATTCTAAGTTTCGTTCACTTAGAAGAAAGTGTCAAAGAGGTGCAATTTGAGGTAATACTTAATTATGACGCGACCAGTTTGAACGAAGATCCTAGTTGGTTAAAAGTCATTGTTTAGAAATCCTGCAAACACCCAGAAAGTGTTATGGATAAATCCTGTTTTTCGGTGATGTAATGAAGCTCGTTACTGTAAAGATAAAAGTCTCTAGTTTATAGATTAAATCAATAATATTGCGTGCTCCTTAAAAATAAAAAAATTAAATCAATTAGATAATTGAGATTTGGGAAGCCTGAATTAGAAATGAACTTGAATACATGTAAATTATAGAGTTACAACGGCGCCACGTTTCCGTGCATTTATTACATGTAACAGAGAGAGATGTACTGTCGTTTCACTGTGCCGTGTTGTATTGTGTAGTGTTCCGATAGCATACATATTATCTACGTTTAATATGAATTGCGTCTGCTGTATATAATATACTGGCTAAGACCAGTCACTGGTACACTGTAATATACCGCATCACTTCTGCTCTCTGCTACTTCCAACGCTACGTTCTATTCTTACGAATGGGAATGCCGTTAAGAGGAAGGAATTGTGTGTTAAGTCGTCAAGTAGGGTAGGGTTTAAACCCTATCCTACCGAGATTTACATAGGATTGTGTGGAGAGACCGTGTCACTGAGTAAAGTAATGTGTAATGGCTTCACGCATTACAGAGTAAAAGTTAAGCGTCTATAAATAGCGAGATTTTAGGCATAATAAGTTAGTTCCAATTGAGCGAACTCGAAGAAAAGCCATCCAGCAGGAGAGCAGCCACGCCAAGCTAGCCATGTCGAAGTAACAGGCAGAGCGACTGCCAGCGACAGTCCCCGAGATAGTAACACATTGAGTAAACGATTTTCTATCATATATACTGCGTGATTAAATTGGGTTCATGTTGAATAACATTGTTTCTCTTCCTACCCCATCACCAACCTACTTCCTATTCAACTGCAAGTAACGTCTACGAATTACGAGGCGTTACAGAGTAATTTCTTCTCGCATCCCCGCTAGAGTGTATAATGCTGGCCTACGCTGGTCTTAACCACCCGAGTATAGTAATATCCACGTATTACGAGGTGTTGCTTGTCTTACAGTGTTTATTCTACTAGGGTGTTTAATTCTCGCTTTCGATGGTCACTCGACACTCGACAACAGAAAAATCGGCGGATTCCGAGGTGTCGCGCATCGGCAATAATTCCTTACATACGCTCACTAGAATGTATAATTTTGGCTTACTTAGGGGTAGACATTCATTAACATTTATTACAGTAACATCGACGTATTACCAGGTGTTACGTGATTCCGCTTTACGCTAGCTTTAGTCACTCGACAATAATTCCTAATATCCTTTCACTAGGGTGAATAGTTTTGGCTTAATTGGTGTTAATCACTCAATTACAGTAACATCGATGTATTACGAGGCGTGGCGGGAGTATATGATTCCGGTTTGCGCGGGTGTTGATCACTCGGCAACAGTAACATCGACGTATTACGAGGTGTTGCGCAGCTTTAATTATTTCCGTGTTCATAACGTACCCACCGTCTGTACCAGGATAGTTTAGATTTACCCCCGTCCTCCCGTTGTAATTTTAACTGTTTGTAAAAGCTTTCCGCATTATTACTGCTTTGTTGTTTTTATTATGATTCTTAGGCTTTTATTTTGCTTTATTATTATGCAATTGTACTATTTTATATAAACCCCTTAGCTAATTTGTTTTGTTTTTGATAATTTTGCTACTGTTTATTTAACCGCCATTATTGAGTCATCAATTTAATTTAACATTTGATTATTGACATTTATATGTGCATTGATATTTTTTTCTCAGTTTTTATTGTCTGAAGACTGTTAGACAGTATTGTTAAATCATCAATGCTGTTTTACTAATTAGTAGTAAGTTTATTTCAGCTCCTGTAAGACATCAAACATCTGGGCAACTTGCAAGACTAGAAACTACCTGTGCGCTCAGTAAACCACTGAGGAGCGGAGGGACAACAAGATCAGTTCCAGCATGCGGTCTCACGTTAAACTGACCTGGCGCCCGAGGTTATATCAGTCGCTAAGACTCCCTGCTAAGGCTAGACAGTCGCTAAGGCTCCTCGTTAGCAGCGTCGCGAGTGGAAGTCTGTCACAGTGATGTTTACTGGACCGGCTAGTGGAGTTATGCTACCACCGTACATACTGTACAAATCTGAAAACCTCTACGACAGTTGGACAGAAGGTAGTCTAACAGGTGCCAGATGCAATACGTCCAAATCGGGCTGGTTTGAAGGTAACTTGTTTGAAGACTGATCTTTAACGATAGTATTGCCCTATTTAAAAAAATTAGGGGACTACAAAAAAAAAAGATATTTGCTGATAATTTTAAATATTTGCATTAACAAAAATATTTTGTTGTATCTGGGAATAGAAGTGAACATGTAAATATTTTGGTTATGAAGGCAAATATAGCCGCGGAAAGAATGTGATATATTTTGAAAGATGAATTTGGAAATTTGATAGAAATAAGAATAATACTACTTAAGGTTTGTGTAAGTATATTGATGTATGGTGCTGAAGTCTGGGTAGTAAAAGAAAGAAGGCATATGGAAGTAATGGTCATAAAATTTATGAAAATGATGTTATGGTTGGAGAGGACAACTCCAAGCAAAATTGTACTGCGAAAAATGAATGAATACAAATGTTGGGTATATAAAATTAAACAAGTGGTTAAATATGAGAGGAAAGTGATGACAGATGACAATGAGAGGCTTGATATAAAAGTGTACATAGAGACAATGAAGGATGTATATAAAGGGGAAAAATGTAATGAGTAGGTTAAAGAGAAGGGTAAATTGTATGAAAGGTGCGGACGGTAAATGATAGAATGGTATGATAGAATGCTAAACGGTGAGCTTTCGGAGAATGCAGTAGAATCAATAGCGGGGGATGTGGAGTTACAAGAGAAAATGGACACAATAAAAAAAAGTAAGTATAACAGGAGGTGTAAACACCTAGTGATTGATAGAGAGGTGCATAAATATTTAAAATCGAAAAAGTGTATAGAAGAAAAGAAGATGTTTACAAGATTTAGTTGTGGAAGTAAGGTATAAAGAAACAAATTTTGGATGAATAATATGGAAAGAAAATGTAGAATATGTGGGGAACAGGAAGAGTTGCGGAAGCACTGAGTAAGTGAATGTGTAGGATTCATGTGGACATATGATGAAAGGATCTAGCTAACTGGAGAAGGTGTTTAGAGCAATGGGGAGAGAATAACAAAGTACTGAAAAAATTTATGCATGAAATTGATAAGAGGAGGTAATAGTGTAGAAAAATGGATGGAATACAATGATATTGGGTTGTTCGCTACATATTTACATGTCAATAAAATGTTGATAGCTATAGTAACTCCGACAACGAAAGTGATGAAAGGCGGAATAGATTTTAAATGAATAAAAACGCGTACGCGTGGCATCACGTACATACAGTATATAATAGGGATGAGTACGGATACTAAGGGTGAGTTTTGATAATAGGGGTAGGTAGGGTTCATAGGGTGAGTAAGAGTAATAGGGATGTTAAGATAATATGGATAAGTCGGGATAATGTGGACAAGTTGGTATACTAAGGGTAATCGCGATAAGTTGGGGTACATAGGGATAAGTGGAGTTAAGGGGAGGGTAGGAGAAAGGCAAATACATTGATTATATCATCTGGAATATTATTAACAAATTTTCCATTGTTGCCATAGTAGTGTAAATTCCGTTGTATAAATTGGCCGATTCTATGACTCGAACCTGCACAGCAGCACGAACATCTCACGACATGTCCCTACCATGCTTTTGTGCGCGAGCGCGAATATCTCACGACATCTCACAACATATCTAAACTATGGTTTTACACACGACCGCGAATGCTCACCTGTATTTGGCAGATTCCTGCAGTTTTACAGATTTCTGCTGTATATTCAATTGTAAATTCAGCGCTAAATGGCGCTATATGGTTGTTTTCACAATAATGTGTACACGTGGCGATCGTTCATAGTGATAAATAATATGTACATACAGATGATGGTCGTTTCGACATATGAGGACACTGCTGCATGGTTCCTTGGTAAAAGTAATATTATTATTGAAGATAAACATATTAAAATCGACAATAAGAAATATCAGAAAACAGACGGTTTACTTGATTTGCTTTTCGAGACTAAACGATTGAATTATACGACAGAAGTTGAAGAGCTGTACTTAGATATTTTGCTACGTTTAAAAGCAGTATATTGTAATTTCGATGTACACAAGTAAATACAGGAAAATCATTCTGCTAAATATATAATAATTGTGAAACCACTTTTGGATAAATATCAGTCGCTAGTAAGAAATTATTATGCTGGAAATGAATATAACATAAACGATGTTGTAGCAACTAATAATGCTGTAAGTAACGAAAACATTAATAATAGCAACTCAAATGACACTGAATCTGATACTGATGTTGTTGATGATAATGATGCCATAAGCGACAAAGAAGGAGAATCATCAAACTCTGAGTTTAAATATGACGTTGATGATGATGCTGAAACTGAAAACAATAACGATGACGCTACAAACGCCTGCGAAAGCGAATTATCAACCGGAGTTACACCAGAAACAATTTTAGAGCGTGTTGCAGAATTAAAAAGACATGAAGCTATTCATGGTACTGGTCTCAAGAATGTATTTGATCAAATGGAGAGACACAGTGTTCGCGAATATCTCGTTGCTTTTTGGTATATGGACCTTGGTCGTCTACAGCCACGTAGTAATCAGTAGAATGTTGGTAATGAATTGGATGTTCGTTTACCAATAGATCATGTTCCTGGAAATTCTGGTGATATGAATATTGTCAATGATCAACCGAGTATTATCCATTGGAATGATGTTAATGAATTAGTTGATCGTCTAGTATTACTTCATACAGCTCGAGATACTGGTAACATGAATGTTTCCATGAATGTTTCCAGTGCAATTGAAAAAGTCCTGAAAAATTTGGATATATAGCTTAGTTTATTAATAATGTAGTGCTAATAAAGTTTTCAAATAAATACGATTCAATCATTTAAATTGTGTTTCATTTGTTTTAGTATATTTTTGAATCTGTTTTTATCTATTATATGAGCTGTTTCCCATCAGATGACACCTGATTCCTACCATCTGCTACCTGTTCCTTATCAAATCCTACACTGATCCTGACCTGGTTTTTAGCTGATCTTTACCTGATCCTGAACTGGTTGTTAGCTGGTCTTTAAGTGATCTTTAGCTGGTCCATATCTGGTCCTTAACTGATCCTTAGCTGGTCCTTACCTCATCCTTACCTGGTCCTTAGTTGGTCTTTACCTGATCCTTAGCTGTTCTTTACCTGGTCCTTACCTGATCTTTACCTGATCTTTACCTGATCCTTACTTGGTTCTTACCTGGTCTCTAGCTGGTTCTTACCTGATCCTTACCTGTTCTTTAGCTGTTCCTTAGTTGAAGTCCTTTCTACTGTTAATATTTGTATTCCTTCATCTATTATTATTCAGCCTCGCCTTAAACTTTATTCGTATCTGATGCAACGTGAGGATCGAGTATTGTGCTATGATACAGATTCGGTGATATATGTGCATAGAGAGGGTGAATATGATCCGCCAACGAGTAAATCTATCGAAGACATGAGAGATGAACTTGAAACCTATGGTCCTGGTAGTTACATTACAGAATTTGTGAGTGGCGGGCCCAAGAACTATGGTTTTAAAGCGATCTCTCCGGAAAATAATAAAGAATATTTAACATGTGAAGTCAAAGGGATAAGATTGAATTATGCAACTTCAAAAAATGGAAATTTTTCTACAATCAGAGACATAATTTTGGATGATAATGAATATGCTGAGGAATCAATAGTTACTACTGCGTGGCAGATTTGAAGAACCAACAATCATCAAGTTATTACCAAAAATGATTCAAAAATATATAGACTTAACTGAACAAAATGAAAATTTTTCGATAATTATGATTCTATACTTTATGGATTTACAAGAGCTAGATTATACTGAATGCTATTACATGTTATTAGAGTTAAGAATATTAGTCTTAAGAAGTATTGTAAATTAGTGTTATTATTATTTTGTAATATATATTTACTTTAAAAACCAATTGTTTAACTTATTAGCAGTTTATTTTCTATCTATATTTATAAGGTTATCTTAAAATGAGGTTCCCTAATTTCAAGGGGATCTTTGTCTATCATCTGCTCAAGGTAGTATATTTTTTAGCATGGATTACTGCATACTTTCTGTATCTACCAGTTTAACAAATAAAACACCTAGAATTGGTATTATATATAACTGGTTTGTCAACCGCACCATACCACATAGTACACACACACACATGCATAATCCTAATTGATTTCCATTGAAACGATGCTGATTCCTA
The DNA here is from genome assembly GCA_009867245.2 of Adranes taylori. Lineage (NCBI taxonomy): Eukaryota > Metazoa > Arthropoda > Insecta > Coleoptera > Staphylinidae > Adranes > Adranes taylori. The sequence goes on along the minus strand of WYDF02024868.1, from coordinate 3,608 downwards.
TATGTTTCCTATCAGCTGCTACCTGGTCCTTAGCTTATCCTTAACTGATCCTACCCTGATCCTGACCTGATCCTATGCTAGTTCTTAGCTGGTCCATACCTGATCTTTAGCTGGTCCTTACCTGATCATGAACTGGTTCTTAGCTGGCCCATACCTGGTCCTTAGCTTGTCCTTACCTAATCCTTACTTGGTTCTTAGATGTTCTATACCTGGTCCTTAGCTGTTCCTTATCTGATCTTTACCTGCTCCTAACCTGATCTTGACCTGGTCTTTACTTGGTGCTTAGCTGGTCCTTAGCTAGACCTTACCTGATCCTTACCTGTCCTTACCTGATCCTTACCTGATTTTGAGGTGGTTCTTAGCTGGTCCATACCTGGTCCTTAGCTGTTCCTTAGCTGGCCTTTACCTGATTCTTACCAGGTCTTTAGCTGATCCTTACCTGATCATTAACTGGTCTTAAGGTGGTCCTGAATATCGTTGTGCTCATTGAAGGATTTAATAAACAATGTACAGATACTAAGAACACGAGAACATTAATTTGGCGATGCAGATTATCAATCGAGGAATACAAACTAATTATATTCTGAAGGCAGTATAAAGAGATATAAAGTATTACGATGCAGCACACTATTCCTCTTTATAATACTAGGAACATACCATCAAAAACTACATTGAACATGCTATTATTCCTTTACCAAAACGATCACATAAAAATGTATTGAATATGCAGACAATTATATGTCGAAACGCCGACATCATTTCAATTGGTTATAAAGCATAAATGTGAACACATGAGCTCAAAATAGAACGATACCTCACTATTAAAGTTACAAGTAATATCAAATCACGTTTTTTATTACATGTTTACGAAGTCATAAAGGGTATGAAAACGCTTTAATTCTGTGATGTACCAGACAATGATGAGACGTTCCTATTGTAACAAAGCATGTTACTAGACATAAATACAATAGACCAATTTCGGGAATTTTAGACTGGATTCAACTAATAACAAATTGAAACGCATTTATTATTTGTAAATAATAAAAGAGAAAGCATCACGTTCTCACGTAACCATAACTTAGCATATAGATATATCCCTGCATACTTTAACTTCAGGTCAGTTAATATAACAGATATTATGAAAAACAGGAGATGATGTTCGTAGCAGCATTCACGGATCCTTAACGATTCCGAGAGGCGTTGACAGCCAATGATATATAAAGCGACCTGCGCTGTATATCCTTCTTTGTTCGTTTTTTTGTAATTAAGCAATTAGTATGTATGTATAGAGTTTAGTTTATTATAATAGAATTATGCAGCCATATTGAAATTGGGCGATAATTTAAATTAGATAATTAAATATTTTAAATATCATAAATTAAAGTCAAAACCATTATGTGAATCTTGTTAATCAGTTTTATAAGTTTTTGAATTAAATGGTAAATGAAAATAAGTAATTGAATATAATATATTGAGCAATTCAATGTAATAAATTGTTGAATTACAAACAGTAATCTATTAAGTGAAATATAATTAATTTAAGTAAAGATTGCAAACGTAGGATTTATTATTAAATAATAAAGTGTAATAGCAAAACCCGTAAAGATTGTAATTAAAAATAAATTAATTAAAACAAAAATCTTTAATTTTGTAAAATAATTTAAAAATAAATAATAATTGTTTTTTAAAAACAAGGTCCACTGGCGTGGGACCTTAATTATGTACATATTTACCACAGTTCTCAAACTGACCTGTGTGTTAAGTGCGTGCTACTGCTATGCACACTTTACTGTGTATGATGGGTACGTATATGGAAGTATTGATTTAATATCGTTCGATAATAATTAATTTATGCGTTGGCTTGCTGTGTTATGTGTGTGTACACACATTGTCTATAGTAAAACGCTGACTGTGAATGATATATACGTATATAGATATGTGACCGGCCTTTGTCTTCTCCACTCGCTCCACTATTATCTATGCAAAAGACCATATTGAGAACAAAATGATATGTATGCTGATCGTCACCACTGCTGAGTTGACAGTTTCTGCTGCGGCGTATGACTGCCGCCGAAGGTAGACTTACGTAGTGTTGATGGATATATACGTGTTGGCTTGTCTTTATGCGTAAACTGGTGTTATTACACTGTAATGTAGATTTTTTTCTTCCAATTTTGAGAACTTGAAGACAAGAACAACAGAAGCAGCAGCAGCCAGCAGAGCAATCAGCCGAGACAACCAAGCCGAGACAATGGGCAGAGCGACAGTCGCCGGCGATTTTAAGGCGTTTGGTAAGCAAAATTCATTTACCCTTCACTGCTATAATCGCATGTTCTCATGCAAGTTGAATAGTTTTGTGTCTCCTTCTACTTTATCGCCAACTGATTTCGTGTTCACTGGAGTATATAATGCTACCTCATCTGTTTCATTCACTGGAGCTTATAATACTAGCTTGCGTTAATCGGGGTTAGTTTTTGTCGGGGTATTCGACGTATATTGTAACTGACAGTGATATCCTTCCTGTTCTATTCATTGAGGTGTGTAATTCTAGCTCGCGTCAATTGGGGTTAGACTTAATCACTAAGCGATCATAGCACTCGCGTTAACCGAGGTGCTAGTGACCTATAGTGAACTCCTAAGATACCTATCTTGTCCGTTATACATATGGTGCATTTAGATTTACCCCCGCCCTCCCATTCTATTGTTAACTATTGGTACATGCTTTCCGTATTATTACTGTTTTATTATTTTATCAGCGCACATTTGAATTGATTTTCCGTATTATTACTGTTTTATTATTTTATCAGCGCACATTTGAATTGATTTACATTGTATTACTTTGTATTACTTTGTATTATAATTATTATTAAGATACACTTATACTGTTTTATTTTCACCGCTTAAATATTGTTTTGATAGAATCGCATTTGTTTATTTGCTAACCGTCACAGTTGAGCCAATAACTGATTAATTGACATTTAATTGTGCATAAATATTAATTCTTTCTTTGCTTAAAATTTTCAGAAGACCAATAGGCGTAGTTTTGTTAAATCGTTAATGATGTTTTATTAATTAGCAGTTAGAATCTTTTTCAGCTGCCCACAAGAACACAAACTACTGGACTACTCACGTACTCGTAGCTACTTACGCCCTCAGTAAGACACTGAGGACCGGGAGAACAAAAAGATCAGGTTCCAAAATGCTGTTTCACGTTCAACTGACCTGGCGTCCGAGAATACATATTTCCGAAGGATATAGTATTATGTAATAATTAAGATATTTCTTTGCGCCATGTATGACCGTCGCTAAGGCTCCCTGTTAGCAGCGTCGTGAACGACAGTCTGTCACACTATACAAAGGAATCAAAAATACATTATCTCCTGTATTTGAAACAAGGCGCACAAATATTTTCGATATTTCAAAATTAGCTTATAACAAACGTTTTATTGCTTAATGAAAAAATAAAATTTCTGGTGGTTAGGTCGAATTCTTTTATTTACTACTACAAATTGATAGTAATTTACTGTCATCTTCAGGGCTCTAAACTTCTTTATTGATGATTAAAGTTTTAATTCGATTATTACAATTCCATTGCATTGTAATTATCG
>WYDF02024857.1:0-13037 GCA_009867245.2 Adranes taylori | reverse complement strand
TACGAAAAACGCCGGTAGGGGTCAAATAACCCAACTCATTTGGGTAAATAAAATATGTCCTGGTAATGGATAGTCGTCTTACGACGGGTTATCAGCTAGTATATATATATATATATATATATATATATATATATATATAGGAACTGCTTATATCAATTTTCAAAACGCAATAAAGTTATATTTCTTATAAAGACTTTAAACAATGGGTTGATTACATTTAGCCAACCCTGTAGTATCTCAGCACTCTTACCAAATTTAAAATGTGGGCTAAGAAAAGGCCCTGTCACACAACCCTGACAAGTATGATAGACCCCCACAAAGTGCAAGTGGTTTCGTAATTCATAGCGTTAAACAATTTTCTATATCTAATATATTTTATATTTCCCTAAAAAGCTACAATGAATTAATTGTTCCCTGTTTAGTTTACATACTTAAACTGAAGTCAGCTTAATGTTTTAATAAGTTTATATAATCTTTTAATAAGTTTAAATACTTATAATTTATACAATTAATTTGATTGTTAGACAATAATACTTAAAGAACTAAAACATTTCCTAGAATTTTGCTATCTTGACTATGTGAAGTGCGTAAAGTGGAGACAAGAATAAAGAAATTAAAATATTTGTCTTTTTTCCACTTTACCATGTTAAGGCAAATAATTGTTAGAAATTGTTAGATAATATTAGAACTGTTATGTGAAACTTTTTATTGTTTGCGTGCAGATGTATGGACAGTACAGTCAAGAATTGGGAGATTATGCAAAAAAAACATCAAAGTTAATGGCAAAACGTAGATTGAAAGACGAGAGGAATCGGAAAAAAGAACTCAGAGGTTATCAAGGTGCGCAAAACTTGATAGTATATTTAAAAATTAATCAAATTGTTTGTCAATTATTAAATTGTTTTTCAATTGTTAAATTAATTACATTGGTAAATTGTTTATATTCTACATATCTTTTAAGTAGGTAAGGCGACAGCTGAGCCAAACAGATGGCAGACTTGCAGACATCGACGACTCAAGCATCGTGACCAAGCACACGCAGCATGGTCAGGGCGCCTGAGCCGTATATAGCGTGGGTGTAACCTTAAGTAGTGGTATACAACGCTGAAGTTCGATGACTCATCATACGTAACCATAGTAACCACAGTGGTAGCCATAGTGTGTATGTGTGTGTTTGTGTGTGTGTTGATGTTGTCTGTTGATGTGCGTTGTGTGGTTGAAGGGTGGGTATGTGTATGAACTTGGTTTAATGTGTGTATGAGTGTGTGCGTGTGTGTGAAAGAGAGAGAGAGAGAGAGGGTATCCGGGTGTGTGTGAATGAACTTGATTTAATAAGACAATAGACAATCGGTCTGAAAATGATGTCTTTCTCCCATTGTACCGTTAACTAGTTGAATGACCATTATTCTATAAACATTATACATCAAAAGTGGTGTATTTTTATCCTTGTAACGTTAGACCTACAGTATGTAGAAGAAGGTAAGGACAATAACAATAAATAGAGAGAAATATTCGAATATATAATCTAGAATATTATGGAACATTTGCCAGTGTTACCATTTGATTATTTGCCAGTGTTGCCCAGTAGGAGGAATTCACGGCTGCGAGATCACGAGCCAGCTCACTAGCACGAACATCTCGCGACATATCTAGTCGATGCATTTGCTGCCGAGCGCGAATATCTCTACACCATGTATTTGCTTACGAATGCGACCATCTCACGACGCGAACGCAAGCATGTCTCGACATATCTAAGCCATACACTTGCTCTCGAACGCAAATGCTCGCCAACAAACACTATGTGTGCATAAAACCAAGATGGCCACCATCAGCTGATGATTTGTGGTTATGTATGCGATAATTTAAATGTAGATAAGCAGTCAGCTGTGTTCGTATGTATTAGTTATCCAGCTGTCACTGATAATATATATATATATATATATTCTTCTATTCTTCGATTTATATATTAGCTTTATATATACCATTTACAAGGGAGGCTATAGAATAGCCCTCCCCTTTTCTCCACTACTCTAAGCTATATTTCTTATTTATATTTCTCATTTACTGAAGCGCCTAGAAACGAGACGCTTGCCTTCTCCAGCACTCTTAGCTATATTTCCTTAAATTTACTGAAAATGAAGAAAATAATACAACGTTAGGACCATATAAATGCATGTGCAAGCATTAAATATGGCAAAATTTAGTGTTTCAGCCTAAATACAATTGATGTATACAGGGGCTAGCTGACAGAGTGTTTGTTGATGAGGTTGACAGTGAAATGTATGGCTGTAAGAAAAACGTAAACAAACAATAAATATATAATAAGAGAAATTAATATAAGACCGTCTGTAACACAAACGGTTGAGTGATAGGAAATATAGCTAAGAGTACTGGAGAAGGCAAGCGTCTCGATTCTAGGCACTTCAATAAATGAGAAATATAAATACGAAATATAGCTCAGAATGCTGGAGGAAAGGGGGGCTATTCTACATTCTCCCTTGTAAATAGTATATATAAAGCTAATATATAAATCGAAGAAAAAGGAATGTGACCCCCTGAAATGAAGGGGTCTTGAGTGATGTTAGAAGAAACAAACTACACGTAGCAGATGACAAGGGACTACGCTGTACGGGGGCTTGAGAGATAGGAAATATATAAGGGAAACGCAAGTATAGACGAATAATATAGAGTAAATTCACCAATAGACGAGCCCCCGGGCTTCAGGGGGCCTTGTGTGTTGGAAAATATACATATAATAGGAAATATAGCTTAGAGTGCTAGAAAAGGCAAGAGTCTCGTTTCGAGACGCTTCAGTAAATGAGAAATATAAATAAGAAACATAGCTTAGAGTGCTAGAGAAAAGGGAGATACGCTATATCCTCCCTTGCAAATGGTATATATAAAGCAAATATATAGATCTAACTGCTTCAGAACTCGATTATATGGAGCAAGTCGGCATGTATTCCACGCCTCCTTGCAGAAATGGGAGATTGTAAGCTAAATATATAGACTAGAACATCGAAGAATGAGACCCCAGCTATGCCTCCCTTCGTTAATGAAATATATCAAGCAAATAGATATATTAAAGGCTGGAGAATGGGTGGTGGACACTAAGTATATATATAAGAAAACTATAGAAAAGGGGATCTCTTGTCGTCCCTTTTCACCAACGCTCGTTTTCGCCTAAAAATAAGTCGAAGTGTTGGATAATGTAGCCAGCTATCGCTTAACTCCTTCCGAAAAATGGGATATATAATGCTGAAAATAGATTAAAAATGCCACTGTAACTAACCGCAAACTGTATACCATCATCCTATGTACGTTCATGCTGCAGATATTAAGGATGGAGCCGAAAGTTCGAAATGTGCAATGAAAAACAATGTTCTACAAATACATTTATTATATACAGTTATAAATATTTTTAAATATAACAGCATGAAATAGCATAAATATATTCACTGTAATCTGCATTTTTTGAAACTATACGGTATGGAATCATAATTTTCTAAAAATTTTCGTTTTGTCGAGTTTAGTTTGTACATTTTGAATTCGTCTTTGGTTATAGTGATTTCCTGTTCTACGGATTTACCATACAGTAACAACTATTGGGTCCTCATCTGATTCATTTTCATTTAAAATCATGCCTCTTATTGTAGAAAAATTGACATTTTTAAAAGTTGTATAATTCAATTTTATTCCCTTGACTTTACACGTTACAAATTCTTTATTATTTTCTGGGTAGACCGCTTTATAGCCATAGTTTTTGGGCCCATCTTTTTGGGCCCTCATATAACTCCAGGACCATACGTCTCAAGTTCATCCGTCATATCCCCGATAAATTTACCCCTTGGTGGATCGTCTACACCCTATCGATGCACATATATAACAGAATCTGTATCATAGTACAACACTCGATCTCCAAGTTGTTTCAGATATGAATAGAGTTTAAGGCGTGCCTGAGTAGTCACATACGAGACAATACAGACATTAACTTCAGAAGTTTCCTCTGTAAATTCATAGTTGGCCACCAGTGTCGTATCATTAATAGAAATAATCCTATTAACATTTAAGATTGGGCTGATAAGCAGCTGGTATAGTTCCTGGAGTTGTTTTATAATAGCTACTTTTGGCTGATTTTCTCTCTGGCCTAGTTTGCACCAGAAGAATTCGAATGTGTTTAGCTAAAGACCTGAGACATATGCTGTAACAGCATATATTTATGCCGTTAAATGCTGTTATATTTAAGACTATTTATAACTGTATATAATAAATGTATTTGTAGAACATTGTTTTTCATTGCACATTTCGAACTTTCGGCTCCATCATTAATATCTGCAGCACGAACATACATAGAATAATGGTATATAGTTTGCGGTTAGTTACATGGCATTAGCAGTTAATTTTCCATCTGTTTTTAGCTTTATATATCCCACTTTACGGAAGCAGTTATGCGATATCTGGCTGCATTCTCCAACACTTCGATCTATTTTTAGGCGAAAAGGAGCGTTGGTGAAAAGGGACGGCTCGAAAAGAGATCCCCTTTTCACCAAACTCTAAGCTATATTTTTCTTATATATATATTTAGTGTCCACCACTCATTTCCAGTACTTGAATCTATATATTTGCTTAATATATTCCATTTACGAAGGGAGACTATTGTATAGCCGGGGTCTCATTCTCCGTCGCTCTAGTCTATATATTTAGCTTACGATCTCTCATTCATGCAAGGAGGCTTGGAATTCACGCCGTCTTGCACCATACATACATTTAGCATCGTATACCATCTATTGTATAGATGGAGCCTCTCGAAACGAGACGCTTGCCTTCTCCATCAGTCTAAGCTATATTTCCTATTATATATTTATTTTCCATCACTCAAGGCCCACTGAAAACCGGGGGGGCTCGTCAAGTGGTGAATTTACCCTATATTATTCATCAATACCCGTGTTTCCCTTATATATTTCCTATCTCTCAAGTCCCCGTACAGCGTAGCGCCTTGTCATCTACTAAATGTAGTTAGCTTCTTCTACCATCACTCAAGAACCCCATGATTGCAGGGGGTCACATTCATTTACATCTGTATATTTGCTTTATATATACCATTTACAAGGGAGGCTATAGCGTAGCCCCCCTTTTCTACAGCACTCTAAGATATATTTCTTATTTATATTTCTCATTTACTGAAGCGTATCGAAATGAGACTCTTGCCTTCTCCTGCACTTTAAGCTATATTTTCTATCACTCAAGGGTCTGTGTTACTTTTTCTTCTTTTTAAAAATGTTCTTTTTAAAAATTTTAATGTATTTTCATAAATCTCATCTATTTGATGTATGATTGTTTTTTTGGCTACAACTTTGGCTACGGCAGATAATAGAAACATAAATGTAGAGCGACTTTCCTTCTATAACATTTTGTCAAATCTCTAATAATAGATATCAGCTGTGACAGCTAAAATCAAACAAACTGTAGATACAAGAGCACTTTCTTCTTTACGTCGACAAGACTTCTTATCACCTCGATGGTAATGCTGTCGAGTCCCGATGCTTTTTCTGCATTTAGTCCAGTTGTTGCATTCCAGAGTTGAATCATTCATATTTAAAAATGAACAACGTGTAGACGCACCATTAGGTATAAGCAATTCATCAAAATTCTTTTTAGCGTCATCTTGTTTCCGCGGGGATGTTGATGATAAGCCACTTTGACAAAATTCCTTATTTAAGTAATTTAACAAAACCTAATATTTGCCCTAACATTATAATAATGATTAATCGCTATTAGTCTAGTAAATATAAACATTTATGTTCGGAATAATGCGCATAGAGCTAAAAATGGCTACACACTTTAAATAGGGTATTATAAATGAAATGTCAAAGTCCCTATCCTCCCTCCCACTTCTGCTAAAAAAATTATTCAAGGTCAGAGGTCAAAATTATCGGTTTTTCGAAAATTAGTTGGTATATCGTAAAACAAAATTTTACAAAGTTTATAGATAATGTAATTCTCTACCAAAAATCCTTTTACTTTTTTTGTACGAATCATCGTTCATTAGATATCGCGATTAGAAACATTAAAAATACTACACGCCGCAAATACCGCACGCGGGAACTGCCGTTGTTGTCCATCCGGTCCTCAGTGGCTTACTGAGGTCTTGCGAGATGCCCCAGATTCGTGTTCTTCTGGGCAACTGTAATAAACTTAATGCTAATGATTGAAACAGCATTAATGTTTTAACTAATATATATTCAATTAAATGTCAATAATAAACAAATGAATATAGATTAAAAAGTAAAATCGAAGACTTAATAATGGCTGCTAAATTAATAATATTAAAATCATCATAAACAAAACAATATAAACAAGCGGTTTTATATCAAACAGTACAAATGCATAATAATCATCAATAGCTGTACATATAAAAACAACACCGATGCATGTAAAGGGATATGAAAAAGACCGTGATGAAATAACAAAAATTATTGTTTAAAAAAAATTTGGGAAGCGTGTACAGGCTATTAATAATACAGCGAGGGGGCGGGGGTAATCTGCAAACACACAGTATGAATCACGGAAAAGCCATATAACTTAACGTACTATCCGCGAGTCACAAATGCTACTCGTCCGTAGTGACTACTACTGACTGAATCATGAGCCAGGCGCATAGACTTTCGGTACTGTATAGGTTAGAAAAGATTCCTAATACTAAGCCACGTAACGCCGTGAACCAGAGACCTAACGTTGTCCAGTGCCTACAAGTGACTGTGAATCACAAGCAGAATTATACACTTTAGTAAGGTATAGAGAAAAGGAAATGATTACTCAGACGTGTAACGCCGTGAATTAGAAACATCACGTTGTCCGGTAGCTACAACTGACTGTAAATCACAAGCCATAAGTACAGTAAGGTATAGAGAAAAAGAAAGTACCACTAAGTCACGCAACACCATGAATCACAGATGTTACGTTCGTTAGGTGACTACAACTGACGGTGAAGCACAAGCTAGAAGTATGCACAGTGGTTAAGTATGAACAAGTTATAGGACGTTAAGGTATGGGGGAGAAGTAAAGCTATTCAAACACATGCAAAACAAAGAATTAATGTAAACTTTACAAAATCGCTTATCTAAGCATTAAACTACCATCGGTTGATGCTGGACGGTGTTGGTGCTTGGCCAATGCTGGTTATAGGCTGCTATGGCTGCTTACTCGACCTCACTAAATCGGGATATGATCGGGAACTCATCTTAAATCTTAAAAATCTCGCTTTTATAGACGAGGAGCCACGCTTAGATTTTACTCCTCGATACGGGACGTTTAGGGTCTATACATTCTATTTTATAAGGACGCACGGTCTTCCATACAAATCAGTATAGCCACAGAAGTTTAACCTTACCTTATAGTAGCGTACAACATGCGGGTAGCAGCAAACAATAGCAGTGTATTTAGTATGTACTCTTCTATACTGCTTCCTAGTTATACAAACGCAGCACGCAAGTCTACCTATCCATATACAAAAGCTATACACATATACCCGTGCTTACATTCTGTCTCTTTCTAACCCACGCGGAAATATATTTTAACTCACAAAGCAGTTTTGGCGGCATAGATCATACATTTTAATATTTCAAATCATTGTCATTTATCTTTCAATAATAGCCAGCGATAAGAAATTAAATACTTGTTTACATATTCTATTCTTTTGAAAATACGGATGGATTCATCATATAAAATCGTTATTTATTTATATTTATAAAGTATAATATTATTTCCAGCTTTTAATTTATATATATATATATATATATAAAGTCTTTTAATTTATATATATATATATATATAAAGTCAGGCATTTCTTTAAACACCAAATACGTTCCCATTTAATACTAGTGAAATCTAATAAGGTTTCCACATTTCAACCATTCAAATGATTTAATGCATGTTTAAAGGAGACTTTTATCTTTATAGTAAGGGGCACCGTTACAACCTATTATGATCAAGGAAGTCTAATCCTACAGTTTTCTATTGATTAAAAAAATGACACTATTGGTTATTATCAAATTAGAATCGATTATTTTTGATTCTTTGAAAATCGTTGTTGATTAATAATCTTCACATTCTACTACAACAGTCATGTCTTCTTCTTCGTTTTCATTTCCTTCGCCTTCTTTTTGGTCATGTCTGCTGGATTTCTGTACATTGTTCTAAGAGAAAAAATGCATCATTTATCTCAATCATTGATGTCATAAGTATACTCATCTCTTGTATTTACTTCAACATTGTAGCAAGACTGGCCTTGGAAATTGGTACATCTAATGAACATAATAATCCGACATTTCAAAACCTACAATTATTATTACAACTCTTCTTACAATAACAAAAAATAATAAGTTTTTTTCTGGATCAAGCGGGTGTATAGTTTGAACTGATTGATACTGGATTCAAATCTATTCAAATTCAAATCTATTAATTCCAATCCCAGGCTTTTGGGTCCAGTTCGTTACCTAGCTATACTTAAACTTGATAGTATTCATGAAATAAATGTTAATAAGTAACAGCAGATGTTGGAGGCATACCGGATAACTGTACTCTTGTTGTTCCGTATATTTTTAACAAAACTTAAATATTTATACTTGTCTATAGAATCAATATTTTTTCGAACTCTATACATAGCAAGAAAAAAACTGATTCCATTTGTGAGAATGACTTCTGGTGGTCAGTCAATCTTTTTAACTACTTCAGCGCAATCAATTAAAGGATGCCCCAGCTTCTGTTCCAGTCCACGGAACATTTTAAAATCGAAACCTTAAAAACACACATATCTTTTACAAATTCAAAATACAAATTCATTTCTTACAAAAATGCGAAAAACATTTTTTTTTCTCAAAAAATTTTGGAATCGAAATATTTTTCTTATCAGTAATTTACCAGTTTGCAGAGAGTTTTATTTATGGGGACTTGGAATTCTACATGACTCACTTATCTGCGAACGGGATAGCGAATTTTAGTTTTGATTTGTAGTTACTCGGCACCAGAATCGTATGTGCAACGCATAAGCGCAGCTCTGGTTGGCTGTACTATCATTGTCATGTGCTTGTATATTCTGAAAAACAAATAAGTAATTTGTGTTATTTAATAAATTTCCTAATCGTACGTTAGGGGTAGTTTAAATTATGTTAGGGTTAAGTTTTAGTTTATGCTGGTTAGGTTAAAATTATGCTAGCATATTTTTTAAATTATACCGCGTTATCTGTGTAAACCAATCAGGAACTCACTTTTGCGTAGTACAGCCAATAAGAGGGCGCTTACACACAACTAGTATACAAATTGAAGTCTCGGGCATTTCCCCTCCGACATTTGTGGATGTCCGATGGCGCGCGCGGCCCAGTTACATATCCTACAGCTCTTAGATCCGCTAAGGTCGGTGGTTGAGTAGTACACATAGATAATATAGATATCTAACTCCTATTTAATAGAATGGACCCTTATCTTGTCGCCATCTAGCGTTTTAACGGACAATTATACTAAAAATAATTTTCCGATAGATGTCAATATTTGTATTATTTTTAAATTTGTTAAAAAAGTATCTTTACTAACATCCTTTGCAAAAGTTTTGAATCCTATTTCAGTTTAATTGAACAGTAATTTATAAGTTCCTAATTCCATTTAAAATTTCAAAATCAAATCTTTTCTCTATATGTATTATTTTTGCAAACTTTTGAATAATTTAAAAAACTGATTTTAGATATTTTAAATAAAATTGTGCCTAACAGGAATAGATATACGATGTTTTTATTTGAAAAGATAAATAACTCGCAAAAATAAAGCATGAAGATAATAATATGGCAATTTAAAAAGACACTTCTCCGAAACATATGAATACTGTGTAATTAATACATGAAAAAGAACTCTAAACTTTGGTAAACGATAATTCTATACAAACAAAAATGTGGAAAACAAGAAAACGGAAACGTTTTCTTGGTTTCAGAATGGCTTCAAAGGGGCGGCATTTCAAGTGTGTTTAATAAATGTTAATTAGTATTTTAATTCATGTTGATAAATGTTTAAAAAAATTTACTTAGCAAAAAATATATGAAGGGAAATATATATTTTGAAAATAATTTCTTGAACGAAAATTATTTCTACGACTCTTTTAAATAAAACAAAATTTATCTTTATGTTAAGGAAGAGGGAGCGGGAGGGCATAGTTTGTACAAGGGCACTTTAAATGCATGCAGAGGCCCTGAAAACTCTAATTATTTTGTTCTTTAAGGGTTATATATTTATCTATCTACGAATACTTAAGTTCACAATACTAATAAGTTCAGAAATTTAGCAATCAATTTTAAACTAATTTATATTTTAAAGTAAATCAAAGACACTTTGATCTTTCCCAATTTTATATATAATTCATTAAATACTGCACATCCAGATATATTTAACTGCAGCAAGTTCGAGTAGATATAAAATTCACCATACAAAATATTAAACTAAGAAGTTGCGTGTTGGAAAAAGCGAGCTTTTCTCTCAATCAATGTTGTAGAGCCGCATATTTTCATAGTCCAGTTAGCGGTCGATGATCACTAACGAACTGAAGAAAGAAACCGCTTTTCTCTAAAAAGAATAAGAAATTACCATAAAATTCAAATATTTAAATCAATTAATGAAATATGTACTGTACATTTTGTACACTGCAGATGATACTCAATTTGAAACAAGTTTGTAATTAAATGAAAACATCTTGGAGCGTTTTCACTTTTACAATTTTGGAACCTTTGTATTTTTGGTATAAATTTTAATGCTATTACTTTTTGGCAATTTTAAATAAGTCAGGAAAAACTTAAGGAGCAATAAGGATCTTACATCATATTTGAAAACCAACAAATACTAGCAGATTTATTCACTGGCGTAACAACATAGCCACGTGCCAGTATGCGATAATGTTGCCGGGTCCCAAATGAAATGAAATAATGAAAATATTAATGTTTCTATCATCATTACCATACGTGGTACTGATAGCTATATTAATTAATCAATTTTAGGTACAATAAAAAGCACTTGCTTTGCTCACAAGTATTTATTTTCTGGAACATAGAAAAAAGTCTGCAACACTGCAAGCACAAATCGGAAACAATGTATAATAAGAATACAGGAATGGCTAAAAAAAAATATTACAAGCTGTTATAATTTCGCTAAACCTGGAAAACGAATAATAAATTTCCACTTCAATAAAATCTAATAAATCAAAAATGGAGATTAAATTATTTAAATCATTCTTGAAACATTCTGTAAACGAAAGCACTTGGGATGAAATTGTATCCGCAATATCTTCCGGATATTTAAGCTCATCTCGTAAATCTCCTTATCAGGAAGAGAAGGGTCTCCTAGAAAGTTTGAGAACAAAACGCAACAATAATAACAAATTTTGTTATTATTGTTTGTTATTATTGTGGCCAGAACTTCGATTTTTTAATTGAATTGTGATTATATCTATAGTTTTTAAAAACACATTTATTCTAAACCAATCATCACTTGTTTGAACTTGATAATGGTTATTCGTATCATGAAAAAATATTTTTGGTCTTGATATCCTTTTATTTTTGAATTCAGGGGCAGTACCCTTGCTAAAGTAATAGCTTCGGTTTTAATTAAATCAAAACCGTTTCTCATTTGATTTATGGTTTCGTTGGCTGCGGTAAACATCTTAAACGCAGCTTCGACATTTTGCCCTTTTTTTGTAAGAGTTTGCATAAAGTATATATATATATATATTTTTTTTAATTTTAGTTTGAAAAACAAAAAGAAAAACTGTTTCAAATTTCTCCAAGTGCTTTCTTAAAGACTTTGCTTCAGTAACTTCAGGTGTATTTGTAGAGGTTAAAACTATTTTTGCCACTGTTTTTCAGATATCCACGTTTCTAAAATTGAAAGCTTCTAATGCATCGTGTCTTGATGACCATTGAGTAGGTGTCAATTATTTTAAAGTTATTTTACCCTTAGAATATTCTGTTGTTTTGTGGCTCCGCTTCCGGGCTAATCTTTAAATAAATTCGGTTGCAGTTTCTTTCTATCAGAATAAAATAAGAATCTTGTTTTGTTTTGTGGCTTCGCTCCCAGACTAATCTTCTAATAAGTGCGGTTTCAGTTTCTTTCTATGATAATATTGTTCCTGGTTCCTTTTGAGGCCGGGGCCGTGTTTTTCGCACACATAGCACACCGGTTGTTACGCCACTGGATATATTGAAGATAATTTGTTAAAAACACAATTTTCACATACATGTTTATATTTATAACAAAATTCTTGATTTCTTTTTAATACAGATAGATAGCACCCCCTCCCTATAGATAGCATCCCCTCCCTCATCTCCCACCGCCGCTATTTTTAAGTGTCGTACTTTTTAAAGATCTTTTTTTTCAGTTTATTTTGGTAGAAATATAAAACAAAAACCTTATTAGATTTGTGTGCCCTGCTTTACTTATATACGTATTAACACAAAGGTTATCAATAAAAATTTATAACAAATACCTTATAAGGAATAATCTGGCTTATATAGACAATTATTTGCATCATACACGTTGGATTAATTGAAATACCTCTCCGTTATTAGCAATATTGAGGAAAATTTTGCATTGACAAAGAATTTTTACTGTACTGAGGAATTTCTGCCTTTACACCATCTAAAAGGTACTACTGGAGTATATATTTTTCGTCAGCTTAAAAGTGTTAACGAACAGTATGGTTTACAGTAGTGCAAAGTAATTGGCGTTTGCACATGATGCACGTTCTATGGTCGGGTTCCATCGGAACTTTTAAAGAAAAATCAATTGACTTGAAAGTGCAAAAAGACGATTTAATGAATTGAATGGTTATATGCCATCAATCCAAAAGTCATTAATGATGCTTCTTCTTCTTCTTCGCCCAACGTCGTGTGGTGACTCTATGGAGGATGTTTCTGTGGTGCAGGGCGGCTTCCAGCCCTTGGATAATTCTTTGGACCGTTGTTTTCCATGTCCGTCGATCAATTGCCTGACGTGTAGCTCCGTTG
>WYDF02024846.1:0-13037 GCA_009867245.2 Adranes taylori | reverse complement strand
ACTGGTTGAAGAACTCACATGATTCATCCGCAAATGAGCCAGATGAAAATGTAATACTATAGTAAAACTAAAAATGAAAGTGAAAGAAAAGTTATATTGACAACTTCATACAAAAAACTATTGAACAACGTGAACAGAGGACAAATGAACGGGATGGAGAGAGACTAAAATTAATTGAAAGAACTCACATGATCCATCCTCAAACAAGTCTGCTGAATCTCTAATACTACAGTAAAATTAAAAACGAATGTTAAAAAAGTTATACTGACAAGTTAATACAAAAAACTATTGAACAACGTAAACATAGGTCAAAAGTACGGGATGGAGAGAGACAAAAATTGATTTAAATAACTCACATGATTCATCCGCAAAAAAGTCTGCTGAATCTCCAATACTAGAGAAAAACTAAAAACTAAAGTGAAAAAAAGTGATTTTGACAACTTAATACGAAAAAATATTGAACAACGTGAACAGAAGCCAAAAGAACGGGATAGAGAGAGAGACAAATACTGGTTGAAGAACTCATATGATTCATCCGCAAATGAGCCTGATGAAACTGCAATACAATAATAAAACTAAAAATGAAAGTGAAACAAAAGTGATATTGACAACTTAATATAAAATACTATTGAACAAAGTGAACAGATGTCAAAAGTACGGGATGGAGGGAGACAAAAATTGATTGAAAGAACTCACATGATTCATCCGCAAACGAGTCTGCTGAATCTCCAATACTAGAGAAAAACTAAAGACTAATGTGAAAAAAAGTGATATTGACAACTTGATACAAAAAACTATTGAACAACGTGAACAGAGTGCCAAAGAACGGGATGGAGAGACACAATAATTGATTGAAAGAATTGTCCCTTCGGACGAACTACATTTATTCTTCATGTCAATGTATGAGCTTAGAAAAAAAATGCCTCCATCTCCTCTGTATATTATGAGAAGGAACGTATTTCTCACTGTATCACAAGAGGAGGCACACCTGCTAAACATTTCTGAACCAACCTTTTTCCCATAAGAGCATATTTCTCAAGCATCAGCACTATAGAGTACATTCATCAGCCGACGAATAATCATTCGTCAAGTTGCCAACCCATGTCTCCTACTGCTTCTACTAGTTCTTCCTCTTCAATGCATCCTCCTTACAACTCTTCCGAAGGAGCAACTGAATAAATTTTGCAACCGCCTAATCTCATCATCTACATTTACGTGTTTTCCATTTAAATTCTTTTTTCTGAGTGTTTTTAATTTATAAGTTTAATATGTTCTATTTAGTGTTTAATATGTTTTCTATGTGTAAATATAAACTTACCTTAAAGATACTACCACTTGTTCTTCAGTCTCAATTGATTTTTGACCGTTGCATCCGTCGGACTAAATAAGCGGTTGAATCATGTTATAAACTTCTTCAAATTCCGCTCGATTCAAATGAAAAGAGTTGATAAATCGTTCTGGATATACTTCTTTGTTAGAGCAAATGCCCCATGAGTATTCTTTTTTTGGAGGTACTCACCCCTCCAGGTCTTTTTTACCTTCCTCAATTTTTTATACAACATCAACATTTCTATCTCGACATCCGCATCAGACTCTGAGCTCAGATCAAGATATACCACCAAAAAAGTCATTGCATAAAGTGATGTGCTTTCGTCCACCTGCTGCACGAAGCTGCATCTCAATATGCGAGTACAACTGTAAAACACAGTGGTTTTTTCTTGGTGCTGCGCTGCCCGCCTGCGCGGCCTGCGTGATAACAGTTCAATGTGCTCCTTGAATTTTGATTAAATTATATTTTACCGCGTTGAAATTCCGCCTAGTGCGGTCTTACCTGAATACAGCGAAAAATACTCACATGACCACTTTGCCCGCAACAGTCACTTTACCCATCATTCCCCTAGTTATGTACTACAAACATTTATTTATGCACATTATAAATAAGTATTGTACTTTAAAATGACATTTCTCACGTTCTGTGCGCCAATAAAATTACTCTGCATGCCAACAGAGTCATGTGTTCATCAAAATAAGTCTTCTACTTTTAGTTCTGCCCTGCATTTCCACAATACCGTGAGGCGTTTACGACTATCCTGATGATATTATTTTGCGTTATTTCCAGTCTTTCTTTTCTTTTAATTCCGCTTTTGAACCAGATTTCATATGATAGAGTTCATGGGTGACGGACAAGAAAAAAGTGAGTGAAGTAGGGAAGTACTGAGATGTGTAATGGAAGGGACACGAGGGGAAGATTGCGATGAAGCTTAAGGAGGAGATGATTATAGATAAAGATAAGAAACGAAAGGAGAGCAAGGAAAGAGACAAGATTAAGGGCTTGAAGAATGAAAAAGAAATTTGGGAATACCTGAAGTAACCGTAAAAGGTAGGAGTTGATGTAAGGCCGCCGCAAAGCATCCATGCCCTGTGAATGCTTGCATCAGGTGATAACTTAGCTCATCGTGATTACGGTTTATCCATTTGCAGTAAAGCTCTCTGCCATCCACTTTTCCTGCCCCAGTGAAAAGTGGATGCTCCTAATAGTGGAGCTGGAGAGATTCTTGCTTTCACGTGGATGCTTATTGTTGGCGTCGTTCTGTAGGTTATTGTGGCATCTAATAACGCTGGTATCTGCGCGTTGTTTAAGGCTTTTGCTTTCTTCTTTGCAGCCAAAACGCTGTCCCACACTTGCTCTATGTAGGTGGAGTTTACTACATTGCACTATAGCTCTCTTTGGCTTCATGATTTCGCGCGCTCACCCCCTCCTGCCGCCCCACGTTTGACAAAAATTTGATTTCAGACCTCTAAATACTTAACTGAGGCCTTTAATTGGACTAGATGACATCTAATGCTTAATGCAGACGTATTTACTCCCCATCTACCGAAAAGTATGATCGTTTCAATTGGTTTTGTGGGGCACAAGCTTTAGTTTATCCTCCTTCATCCACCACGTTATCATTTTGAGGCTTTGGTTTTGGGACTGCTTCTACGATCAATATTTTGTTAGTTTTCGCTAAAATTGCTATATCATCCGCAAAAGCACGAATACCACATCTGTGGCCAAAATCATTCGCACCAGGTCATAATACATCAAGTTCCACATCTTGGGTTCCAAAACGGATCCCTGTGGAACTCGGATTGTTAGGCGTATCTTTCTCTGTCCTTCCAAAGTATAACAAATGTCTGCCTCTAAAGTTGTCCTTGACGATGTTCAGTAGGTAGGACGGCACTTACTTGCCAGTTAGGTTTTCCGTAATCTTCGCCCAGGACGCCTTCTGAACGTCTAATACCACCATGGAACGCAGTTTCCTTGTTCTCCTAGTTCCTTTGTTCGTATCTCTTATAAACTTTACCACTTCTAAGATTCATCATTTGTCGATGTTCTTTTTTGGAATTCGTGTTGTCGCTTGGACAGGTTTTTACAATTCTTGATGGAGTCCTGTTGCCACCTGGGCACTATACGCATGAAAAGTTTCCCTATTGTGTTTAACAAGCAGATTGGTTTTTGCTTGCTTCGGGTATTTGGGCACAAGCACAAAAAGTGCTTGCTTCCAGATAAACGAAAATTTTGCCTCGGTGAGGGATTTTTAGAACTGATTTAGTAACAACTTCGGTGTCTCAGCTTTAACAAGTTCAAGTATTTCGTGTGGGATCGGGAGATTTCTTTACCTCCAGTTTCTTACTTGCTCTAACTAAATCCTCTTTTGGTACTTCTGCGATTTAAGCCTCTGTGTATCAGGCTCTTCCATCAGTCTTGCATGGTCTGGGAAAAGTGCACGTATTATTTCTTTAATTTTCCCTGGCTTCTCTAGATCGTCTGCAAATCTGTTGCGTTTATTTTTCCTTTTCTTGTTGGAAGTTCGAGTGTATAAATGTTATACAGAATTGGACTCAGAGATGAACCTTGGGGTGCTCCTTCTTTTGCTATTCTTACTGAAGACAATCCTTCTCCGATGCTCAATCTCTTTATTGTTAACCATAACCTATTTATTGGTAAGCAAATCAATACCTATGGATTATGAGTATGTTTTAGGTCACATAATTTTTAGACGTTTTGGTTCACACATTAGCTTTATTCCGATAATTTTTTCAACTATTATTCGTTTGAGATAAAAAAAATATGGATACTAATATTATCGTTAACAATTTCACACAAGAAATATAGTAATTGTGCAATTATGTTCTCTATAGACTTGTTAACTGCTCCTCATAATAACAATTTTTTCGGGCGTCTACAATTTTCAGGGTCACGAGGCCATTGTACTGTCGAATTTTGTGCTGGTGCATAGCCATGGTCATAGAAACGCAAACGCAGCCAACTTTACCTATGCTATAGCAAAGCAAAGTATTCTGTTAAATTTCATAATAAACAGCGCGCAGATGTATGCATAAATGTGTGTATATATCACATGCGCGCACATGATACGCAGAACGTTGGAATAGGCAAGCAGTTTTGGGTGAATAAACATACATCAGATCAGAACTATAGAGCCGAAAAGAAATGGACGAAAATCAGTGGGCGAGAAAAAATGAGATGGAAATAGAATAAGCGCAAATGCCTTAAACTAACATTAGATATACTATACGTACACCAATGGAAGAAAATTTGTTTCAAAAATTGTATATAACCTCAAAATAATTTATGTACTTTTTATCTATCTATTGAATGTTTTACGCATGCTCACACATCAAGCAGCCTTTTTTCTCTGCTACTTCTTAACCCTTGAAAAAAAGTAGTATTTTTTGTACTGTTTCATAAGTAGTATGACAAAAGATTTAATTTTGGCAATGAGATTTATAAAAACAAGATTTATAAAAGCAATAGTTTGGGATTTATAAAAACAAGTTTTTAATTGATTTATAAAATGAGTTTTGTTTTCTATAGTGAAAAAAAATCTGGACTTTGATAGATCCCATCTGTCGTATTTCTTAATTTTTGTTTCACCTGTTCCATGCAAAGTTAATGTTAGCAATTGCTGTATTTGTATGTTACGCGTCTAAGGCCTGTAACATGACAGACTCCCACTCGCGACGCTGCTAACGGAGAGTCCTAGCGACTTGTCACAGAATAGCGCAAAACAAATATCTTATGAAGTATAGAATATACTACCTTAATGAGAGCACAGGTAACTGCAAATCTTGCGAGTAAACCAGTGGTTCTTGTTTTTGTGGACAACTGTAAAATGAACATAATGCTAATGAGTGAAACAGCATTAACGTTTTAACAAAACGGTCTATTGTTCCTCATATTCAAAGAAAGAAATATATATTCAATTAAATGTCAATGTATAAATGTTAAAAATAAAACGATGACGCAATAATGGCGATTAAATAAGCAATAGCGAAATTCTAATAAACAAACAATATCAATAAGCGGTACATATGAACTAATACAATGGTATGATTATAATTAAAAGCGGTGCATATGAAGCAATACAAGAGTGCGGTGATACAATAATAGAAATGCGGGAAGCATGTAAAGAAGCAGTTTATGAAACAAGGCGTGGGATAACAAATCTAAATATCTTGGTACATTACAAATACTGGAATTCACGAACGCGGCGTAACATCTCGTAATACGATGTTTCTGTTGCGGAGTGACTAATTCTAGCCTGAACTAGAATCATACACCCATGCAACGCCTCATAATACGTCAACGTGACTATAGCGTAATCAACTCCAAAGTAACCCAAAACTATACATTCTAGTGCTGGGATGTAAGGAATTATTCCTAGTCGTAATACATTGTTGTTGCTGTGGTCGAGTGACTAAGACCAGCGAAAGCGAAAATTAAACACCCCAGTGGAATAACCACTGTAAGACAAGTAACACCTCGTAACACGTGGATGTTACTACGGTCGGGTGGTTAATACTAGCACAAGCCAACATTATACACTTAAACGCATTGTGCTGGAAGGTATTTCTGCGTAACGCCTCGTAACACGTTGACATTACTATTGTGCAGTGAGTAAGATTAAACACCTCAGTGGAACATCCAGTGTAGGACAAGTAACACCACGTTATACATTCATGTTACTATGGTCAGGTGGTTAAAACCATCATGCGCTAATATTATACACTCTAGCGGATGGTGCGGGAAGGAATCACTATGTAACATATCGTAATACGTTGCCGTTACTGCAGATGAACAGGAAGCAGACAGGCGGGAAGAGTGAAGCTATTCACTACACATGCATTTAATAATACATTATATGGTATGTTAGAGCGCTAACCAAACGTGTTTTAATCGCTGGTGTCCAGCTAATCTGCTGCTGTAGTTGCCGTCGGTTCTGCAGCTTGATGCTGGCGGATACGACTGTTGACTGTCACTCGGAGCTCTCAAGATCAGGAATTCTCAGGACCTAAATTTATATGGTTAAAATCTCGCTATTTATAAAACGAAGCCCTCGTTCAAATTTTACTTACGGTACGAGTCATATGAAGTCCATCGCTCATTATTTTACGACGTGGTACGTTTCTCCATTCAATTCAGTGTACCAACAGCAGTATCACACAATCGTGTGTAAAACAGCAAGCTACAGTCAACAGCAGTATATCACGAATGTACGCTGCTTCTATACCTCTATTCCCACTCTTTAAATATAAACAATATTACGTCATACGAAAATAGAATGCATATATACACATGCATACATATACATACGTGCTCAGTGCCCTGCAACTATGCAAATAGATCGGCGCATTAATTCTATCTGTTTCTAACCTTCGCGGAATTATACGTTCACACCAAGCAGTATTGGCGGCTTCGAAACTACGTTTAAAATGAATACCTACATCATGCTGATTATATTTCAATAAAAAACAATACATTTTTAAATGCGAACGATAAGAAATTAAATACTTGTTTACTTATTCTAATTTTTATAAACATGGATTGATCAATAAGGAATTAATTCGTTGTCACTCGCGAAAGGTGTGCAAGAAGGAACCCAATCCTTAAACCTACAATTATCTCCTTAATCCTTTCAGAAGCAGTGAAACCAGATATTACCGTATCGTTAAGGTAAGACCATTCACATTTGTTTTGTCTTGCACTATTGGCGGTTTATTGTATCGTTGTTTGTTTTAATTTAGCTCGAGAATTATTGGTAATTTAATTGCGTTAGATACAGTCCATTTACGTTAAAGGCGCACGGTAAATCCAGTTTAATTTCGTAGCTCTGGAGCCGGTCCTATCATTTTTGATCCTTCAATCTGGATATTTCGATATTAGAAATTAGCAATCATTCTATCGCGAGTTATATTAAAATTCAAACAAACAAAAAAAGAAATTAATTGATTATTTGCTTATAATCGTTTTCAAAATTTTATTCAAATAAAATAAAGTATTCGTCTATCTTTCTCTCTCCTTTCATTCGTTAAAAGTTAGACTTTATAGAAAACCAAATAGTCCATTTAAAGGTACATTTACCTGCATAGCCTACTGGGTAGTTTTTGGACTGTTATAGCTCACAAACCGTTTTAGAATCTTCACAGATTCTTGTATAGGGTCTATACTTTCTAAAACCACCAGTGCATTCTTTTGTCTGTATGTGTTTGGAAGTACATAATTATTCGTTATTTTCGATACTTGTTTTGTTTTCGTTTATTTGTTTGGTTGATTGACTTTGGTTGATTGTTGGTTGACTTGGTTGACTTTGGTTGACTTGGTTGATTGTTGTTGATTAGTTTATTAACTCCCTTATATTGTTCAAAATGTCGGTTGATATAGCCCAACTCCGCGCCGCTACAAATTTAGCTATACAGCGCTTGGAGAATGTAGTGAAGGCGGGTGAGTTAGCTGTTAGCATAGACGGTACACAAATTCAAAATTTTAAAGTAAAATGTGACTCTGCTCTCACAATTTACAATGATTATGAAGAAACCATTTGCCCATCATGCAGTTAATCACCAAGGCGGATGAGCCAGAATTACTAGACCTTGAAAGATCGGAAGCCTTAGTAGTCGATGAATTCTACTTCAAAATTTACTACTTACAGGACACCTTGCTTTCAAATTTGGTTGAAACAGATCGAGGGTCCCTTGGGCACACTTCCAATATCAAATTACCAAAGATCTGTCTTCCGGTGTTTGGTACAAACTTGAGCGATTGTCTGACATTTATTGATGTTTTGCACTTTGGTGGATAGTAATCCGAACTTACGAATGCTGAAAAACAGCAATATCACTTCACATTCTTAACGGATGAACCACTTAGTCTTGTTCGTTAACAACCGTTGTCGGATTCAAACTATCCTATTGCCTTTAAAGCTTTAACTGATCGTTACGATAATAAACGTGTACTCGCCATATATTATTGAAATTCAATACGCAATGCACAAGCCGTTAGCACAGATTCTGCAAAGGGATTGAGAGCATTAGAAGATACCTTTTCGGAAAATCTTTTTATTCTAAAATTGTTGTTCTCCTGCAGAACATTGGGATTTCATATTGTTGAATTTGTTTTTGCAAAAGGTGGACTCTCATACTCGTTCATTATTTGAAAGGGAATTTAGCACTGTGAAAATTCCAAGTTACAAAAATCTCGAACCAAGGCTTTAGATTCTGCACGCCACAGTATATCCAAGAAGCCTTTGGCTAAGTTGTATTTTTCCTTGTCAAAACCAAATCAGTTTTCTACAGAAACGTGAGGATGAATCATACGGAAATACAATGGAGGAAGCCATTGAATAGGACACTGACATTGCTGATACTGATAGTCAATTAGAATTGGTGACAAAACCTGAGATCACACTACCTTCGGCCTCAAAGTTTTTGCAGAACATAAATCTTATATTGATGCTGGGGTTGTAGCAGGCCATCATGTTATTCATATCGTTCAGCAGCCGGAAGCTTAGCCCATGTCAGATTTAATCGTCGATGATCCAGCGTTGTGGAAAGTGAATGACTTTTGGGTATTGGATACGTGCTCAAGTACCTTCCGATATTCTGCTGGTTAAACACCAGCACAATCAGTTTACAAAAATTCAGTGAAGAAACTTGAGAAAGACCAACTGCGTGACGCCGCATTTTCGATTGTATCGCTTGACAGAATTTGGTTCTTGTATTCTCCTTCAACTGGGAATATCTTCTGTTTCGCATGTAAGCTTCTCGCATGCCACAAGTCCCATTCTCAACAAACTAACAATGGTTTGGACTGTTGGACTCGTATCGACAGACTCCGTACACATCGGAGGATTTTTCCTCCGATCATAGGCAAGCTTGTTCAAGTGTACACTCTGGATGCCGTATTTGCAGAGGATTCTGACCGGGACAAAAGTTATTGACGTGAAGTAATAAAAAGAGTGGTCTCGACAATAGAGATTTTACCGTCACGAGGTCTAGCGTTAAGAGGCAAAACGAAAATTGTGGTTCTACATATAACGTAAATTCAGAAAGTCCTGCAGAATACGATCCTTTACTTACTACCCATGTGCAGAGATATGGCCATGTTGGAAATATGGCGAAGAGGTATGGCATTATGTCGTACATGTCCTCTAGTACCTACGACGAGTTTGTGGAACTATGGCTGACAAGGTGAGGAACATTTTAGTATCAGTTTCTCGTTTAACGTCGATTCAACACCTGACGTTACTCACGTTGTTCAACTGACATTCATGACATTCACTCCCCGTTATGTTCTAGATGACGTCCAACCAGTTAAGTGCTTCTTATTACATCGCATACTGGGCGCAATCTGTACCAAGATATCCTGAACACGTTCCGTACATATAATATCAATATAGACGATTGTGTGTGACAAACATACGACGACACGGCGAATATGTTCGGAAAATATAATGGCATCCAGTCGTTGATCATATAGGTTAAGCAGCGAGCTGTTTATGTCCCATGCGCTGTTTATGTAAATACTACTCGGGATTTTACGAGAATATTTCTGCCTAAGCGGCTCAGCGAAACTAGATGGTCAGCCTATGCTGATACGCTACGAAGTCTGGAACAGAACTACAAAACTTTCCATTTAATCCTCAACAAGCTTAGCTATGTCGACGAGTAGACGTGAAACTTCTTCTCTCGTGAAGAAAGTTAATACATTCGAAACGCCAACCGGTCGTCAACTTCTGAAATCTGCCATCTGAAATCCCAGGCCATCTGAAATCAGATCTTGTGGAGAAGTGAACCCAGTAGACAGCATATCTGAGAGAATTGGCTGCCAATCAGAAAGATACTGCAATACATTAGCCTCTATCTCGTTGTTCTTACAAGTCATGAGCAAATACAACATACAGGTGGTTTCCAAATGTTAACATTGCCCGCAGGATCTATGTTAAGTTTGAGATTAGGAAGATTGAACATGATCAAGAGATAGAAGAAAGATAGAAGAAATTCAGGACGCATAGACCTTGTGAAGAGTTATTAACAGTAAACATGTTGTATGCTAGTGGAAAGCCCGACAAGTAGTAATTAGCATTTAGATAATGATTCAAGCTTCTAATTATGAAGTATAACATAGCGTGAATACATTTTAGAAGCATCTTAATTAATTCAGAATTACAGTATAGAAATAAATTACGTTCCGACGGAAATAGAGAGTTTGCGAGGTGTTTAGCGTTCAAATCATCGGAAGAAATGAATATTTAGTAAGTGTGGCTTAAAGAAAGTCAGAGGCGGTGTAATAATAATAAGCTAAGTGCGCTATGTCAGGGAGTAAGTGACCAAATTAATTTAACTGGTAATTGATTGATAATAAATGAATGGACGCTGTGTGGGGTTTATTAGTATATATACCAGAAGTACATATGATTTGTTTACCCACAATTATGATAAAAGGTAATTAACCTGACAGCAGTATAGACACTTAAGTGAAATATATTGACTAAATGTATTTTACCAGAAGAGGGGAATAGCGACGATTCCAGAATGTGTTAATTATGTACAAATTAATCATCACGAAAAATATGCATATCGGTATGAGAAAGGGAATTAGTATCTATAAAAACGATGCCCAGTTCTAGTAGAGGGATAGTAATTTTGGGCGTCCGCCGAACGTCGTAATATCCATCTAAGTAGTGTAATAATAAGCCGGGATAAAATAATATTAGATTAATAATTAAATAAAAAATAAAGTCTGATCATAAATTTATTAAGTATTTTATTATGCATTCGTCTAATGCAGCGCAGTACTTAGCATTAATATTTTTGGAAATAATTGATATAAATTAACTTGAGTATAATTTTGATGAATTAAGTAAAGTAGAGTGTAATTAGTAACAAGTTTGTTGATCAAGTTAAAGCCAAAAGAAATACAAATAAATAATTAAGATAACGGTGCGTTACTCTAAAATAATAAATAAATAGTTTGTGTACAGTGGCAAAATGTGTAAGTACCTAGTTTAACATTTCTTTGATGTAACTTTACAACTCATAAAGTCACTTTTATTCATGTGTTGATTTATTTTATTAATTGCAAAACATTAATTAGTTTATTTTACCTATGGGAATGAATGAGCATGTCATTACATTGTAGGTGAACATTTTTAACGACCAATACAATTTTATTAGTTTAATAACTGTTTTATTTCTGCTGCCTGAATCATTAAGGCTTATAACTATCGTTAAGAATTGACGTTACTAGTAATTACACAGCCGTAAAAGGCACAATTAGATAACGGTACGTCCACCTTAGCGATGGTCCAGCCTAGTATGTTATTTAAATTAAGTGGGGCTAACTGGGGGATTTAGATTAGATCGTTCTGCATCAGTTATTCAATTAATAACTTTGCTAGAAGTAGCTAAACTAAAGTGTAAGGAGTCAGCTACCTATAATGGTGAGCAGGGGATTGCTATGCTAACCCATATAAAAAAAGTCCCCTCTTACCCATGTCATATCGGAGAGAACAATCATCTGCCCTAAAACTTACGTGACAATATCATCATATACTATATAATACATATACTGGGTGGGTCCTCCATGGAAATATGTGTACCGGGCCTAAAAAAAGTAAATCCGCCGTTGCCCAATTGCACAACAATTGTAGAGATTAATTGCACTTACCTTCTAAATATACAAACAACTCTTACTTGGTCTGCAATTGTCAAACTAATTACTAATATTTTCGAAGAAGGGGGGAAAATAAACGAAGAAGGGGGTTTATTTTCCCCCTTCTTCAGAAAATATTTATTTCGTATATTTTAAATTATTAATAATAAAAATTCTTTTAAATGTAATAACAAATATTTGTATAAATTTTCACAAATAATATACAAATATTTATATAAAATGAAAAAGACATCTTAACGAATAATATGCCATTACTAGTTAATAAATATTAAACACTACCAGTAAAATTAAAATTAATTGTTTAAATAAAAATATTGTCATTTATAACTTCTGACATTTATAAGTATGATTATAACTTCTCAACAACACATTTTTCTCGAAGTGACAAAAAATCACCTGTATGCGTATGTGAGTGAGAGTGACAGTTTCGTCATGGAGAAGTTGCCTAGCCGAGTGACAAAAAGTCACTCTATCACGTTCACGTCACCTCATGTCACTCTATCACGTCATTTCTCGTGTGTTCATTTCTGTTGAATGTCATAGCTCATATTGAACAGTGGCAGATTATCACAAAAGTCACTCGTGTGCGTCAAGGCTAAATGGTATACATATAAACCAAATATAACAGAATTAAAAGTGTTTAGTCGTGACATAAAACTTACTGCTATATATGTGTATAGTGCGATTTTTGAAATAAGACGATCGAAAGGAATGCGATTGGAACGTGATCCATATTAAGGTTATCCAATTTCAATTAAGAAATTGATAAACAAATTTAAATGGTAAAACGAAAACTAATGAATATTAGTACTTAGTGCAATATTGTATAATATTTGGATATGAAGTTTACTACATGTGTTTCAATAAAATTTGCTTTAAATGTTATAAATTTTATAAACCTGAATGAAATGTAATGAAAATAGATTGCTTTCTAACGTAATGAGTCTAATAACGCAAATAGTTAATATAGATATTTTTTTATTGTAAATTATTGGTAAAAATAGCCCTTATTAATTATTTT
>WYDF02024835.1:0-13038 GCA_009867245.2 Adranes taylori | reverse complement strand
TATGGGTCAACACACTTCAGGAGTATTATAAGTAGTAGGCGATGGTCGATTCTAAACATACTTCCGTCTTGTGAGGCCCGTTCTAAAACCGCTCAAAATGGTAATTTCAATTTAAACGCTTCTCGCGAACGCGAACAAATTCTGTGGGCGTATGCTCAGTGCTGCGTACATGCTCAAATCTAAACGCACCTTTATATTCAAGTACAATTTGTAGGAAATCTTTTCAAATAATTTTTAGTGATTCGAATTGTACAAAGAAATCTCATACCTTTTGCAGCAGCATTGCTTTCGGGTGGATATCCTAAACGCAATAACGCTGTTTGCACTAAATCCTGAAATGGCGTGGACATTGGAATGACGACAAAGCTGTCTACTTCAACGAGTGGCCGCCGTCGCAGAACACTAGCACGTTGTCCTTCTAGCTTTCTTGACGCTAGGAATGATTTTGTATCGACTAGACTGTATATGGTTTCGATCACACAATGAATCGGCAAAGATTTACCTACGGACATATCATGCAATATATATTTAAAAAGTATGAACGAGAAATGTGAACATCTTAGTACCAAATCTTACATTATACATAACATTGGTCACACAATATCTAATCAACATTCAAATTTCGCGCTAATATTAATAATCGTAACCTCAAATCTATTTGTGTACATTTACGGAAGATATATGAGCCCCCGAAGCAGTCTCCGGTGCAGACTCCCACCTAATATCTAATCAACATTCAAATTTCGCGGTAAAATTAATAACCATAACCTCAAATCTGTTTGTTTGCAGACAACACAAGGGCGATGATATATGCAGATATACGAGCCCCCGAAGTTGTCTACAGTGCAGAGCATTCGCCAATAGTAAAAATAAATTTACTAAAAAACAAGCTAAGAGGAATGGTGAATGCAACATGAATCATCTGACGCATTCACCAATATTTAATACATTATAATATGTAATCGGAATAGTGGATGCGCCGGGTCTCTATTGAGGAAGAAATTGGTCTAGAAACACCTGTTTTCTTTTACTCTTGAACTATTTATTCTATATTATCATGTTTCCTCGAAAATTAGACCTAATCAAAAAACAAGCACTAGCATCATTTTCAGGGTTCTTTTAATATAAGCTCTATCCCTAAAATAAGCCCTACTTAAGATCGTCAGCCAGACGGGCGCTTTATTACGCGACAGCCAGACGAGCGCAACACTGATGCATATTTGAAACAAACGGACATAGTTACGACAAATTAAAAACTTCAGTATTCAATACATCGCGTTAACTACGGATGTTTAGCACTTTTGAAAAATAAATGTGGATGCTCAGATAAAATGAGTGCAAAATGAAACAGCTATTTCGTTGAGTACAAGAAAAAAATTGTGGAAGGCTCCAGGGCTAAAAATATTATAGTTTCCTGCAAATAGAAGTTGGATCTACGGATGATCCGAAAATGGCGATCAGAGTAGAATAACCTCAGTTAGGTTGCGAGGGAAATTCCAAGAAGCGTATGTGTGGATCGGGTCGGCAACCATTAATTCCTTGAATTGGAACACATCATCTGTTAATAGATTAGAAGAGCTAAGTGTTTGGTTGTTCACAGTTCTGATATTCAAACATTTGCCCTTGGAATGGCATCACAGCTAGACGTATCGCCAGACAAATTCAAAGCGTCACAACACTGGGTGGATGGCTTCCTTCAGCGATATGCACTGTCTCTAAGAAGACTGACAACTCTGTTCAAATTGGAAGATACTAAAGTGGTTAAATGTCAACAGTGTTTCGTTGATGGCATCGGCTTCTCTAAATACCAACACTCGATCATGATTCCTATGGATGGAACTTCAGTGTATATGGGTTAAGGATCTCAAACTACCATTGGGGTGCCTGTGCAATATACATTTCCGCCACTGGTCACGAAAGTGCACGCATCATATGTATTTTGGCAATTCGTCTCAATGGAGAGAAATCAACGCGTAAAATTAGTGAAGCCTAAGCTATAAGAAGTTGTAACTTGGACAATGAACCAATTTCCACTTTACAAGAACCAATTTCCACTTGTGCACCTTCTCCTTCCACATCTCATACTTTTTCCATACTTAAACATATCGCTTGTTCTTTTGCAAATCTCATAAAACGTAATTATAATGATGCATTGTCGAGTTTTGAAACCTATACCGGTTCCAATTGTACTAAAGTGTTTGTCGAAAGATTAACACTGGACGCACAACGTTTATTTGTCCATCACATTAATCATGTCTTTACTATGACTCCATTAACTCTTGCATAACATCTATCCTATTTAACGACAAACATTTGCACGAATACAATTCCCGTAAATGAATGCATTTGATAAAATAATAAAATAACGGACAACAATATTTCCAATGCCTCCGTGAAAACACGGTGAACAATTTCGAACTGCTCAACATGTCGATAGAGTTACTTAGTCGCTTAGTTTCTCATTTGTATGAATGATGTGTATGTTGCCGCGTAGCGGAAAATATAAGGGATTAATTACATATGCACATCTAGTTGGAAACCGTAATTAGTATTAGATTAAATTTTAAATATTGTTGGTAACCTTAAATCTTTAAACTCTCTAGAGAATCGCTTTACATTGGAGAAATATTTTAGTTTTGACACGAGTTTGGCTAGAACGGAATTATGTTAAATTCCATTTGAGGAGAGTTTAATGTCAGGGTTAGTTACTAGGTTCTCTAGTTGGCATATAGATAAAAACAGTTGCTGCGCAGTCAAGATATAAGAAGCGGTTTAACTAGAAGTTAAGTTAAAATTAAAACTGTTCAGTTCGCGACTTATTCTCCTGTAAATTATTTCTTCTGGTGTTGATGCAAGAATATACCGCCATTTTTTATTATTAATTTAATATGTTGTTTAACATGTATCTATTTTAATAATCTGAAAACATCTTGTATTATGATGTTAATTAATTGTTACTTCTTTTAAATTTATTTACCATTCTTTCATCATGGAAGGGTTATTATGTTTACATAAAGTGTTACTTTACTTCTTCCCCTTCAATTAAATAATCACCACTATGTTTTATCAAACTGACTTAATGTTTAATTAAACCTATTTATTAGTAAATGAATGTTTCATTTACTTTCTCCAAATACCTCTTTATGTTTTAATGCTTTAGTCTTTACTGCTTCTGAGTAAAACTCCTGGTCACTACCCTAACTTTACGGGGTGTGACAATATTATTAAAAAACGTTTATTAGACAGGAAATTCTCAATTTCCATCACTTCTGAGCAAGTCTCGTAAGTGTAACTGCATCATAAATAAATGAATTAGTTACTAATTGGTAACTTCAGTGACAAACCATCAGTGATAAACTTCAGTGACAAACCATACATCAATAACTAATTTCAATCATTTTGTCCTTTTTGACTTGCTCCGTGTTTAGAGAGTCTAAGAATATATAAGTATGTTTTTTGTTTAGTTTACTCTTGATTAGGGAACTACAATCAATGCATTTGATTTAAAAATTGTTTATTTAAAAAATTGATTAACATAAAATATAATCAATTATAAATGGAATAAAAAAACTTATTATGATAAAAATGATATATGAGATGAAAAGCAAAATATAAAAAATATATATACTAGCTATAAAGTAAATATAGTAATGATCTAAAGAAAGTAAAAATAAATTTAAAATAAACAAAACAAGTAAAGTGCGATCTACTATTAAAGATTATTAAGTCCATTTCCCAGAGTAGAATCTTACAAATAGTCTAAAAAAGCATAAAATTAAACAAAACACATATTTTAAGGAAAAGTCATTATTTAAAAAATATGATTTCTTTTCGGCTACTAAAATATTAATTCGTTTACAAGTGCGTAGTATTAAATATCAGCAAAGATATGATGGCAAATTATAACTAGAACTCTTATAGAAGTTTGTGCGCACAACGGGCAAGCAAGGAAATACGAAATCCTGTCATACTAAAAAAGGATAGAGAAAGCAGGAGGCGTTGAATGTTGTATCAATTACCGTAAGACGTCCTTTCAAATCATCGAAGCAAAACAAAAAATCGCAAAAACTGCAGAAAAACGTATATAATATTATAGATCGTTTTCTTTCGTATATGAAAGACATGTTTTAAAGTTTTCGAGAAACTAATTTCTGTGTTGAGATTATTTCCGTATGCTACTGCCAAATAACGCTAATGATTTTTATAGAAAAACAAGCAGTTTTCGGCTGGAAATAGTATTACGCTGACCTCGGTGACGCGTAGCAATATATGCTGAATTATATATATGTGTTGACTAACAGCGGTGCGAAAGTCAGTTCACGCACTGACGAAAATCATCAGGCCCGCGCGTCCAATGATGTTCACGCTGGCGCGCGATAAGATAGTCAAGGATGATATTGGAGCGCGCAGTGTTGCACTGACGACCAATGAGGTAACACGACGGATCATGGACAGTACATACAGTCACACGCAATGAACACTAAGCCCAAACGTGTTATATCGGAGATTCGTCAACAACCAGCATAATGGGATTTATCACATGAAATATGCAAGAAAGCTATCATTCTGGGCGATTATTCTATCTCTAATAGCAAATTTTCAAATTCTCCATGAATTGCTCTTTACCTGTAATTGGGTGAATTAAACACCTACATGGAAGAAGATCTGCGACGAACTTAATGACGACTCTTATGGACTTGCGTATAAACTCGTCCTAAAAAAACTAGGAGTAAGGAAGAGAATATCGTGGTCGCCGGGAGGGGTCCAGTAGTTGAACCCGAAATAGTTGAAACTCTCTTTTCTACAGCGCCTATAATAACAAGCATGCAAACTGCATCGACGAGTATTGCTACCTACGTCAGCGACATAAAGGTCACAAGTGAGGAAGTATCTAGGGCATGCCAATATATGAAAACAAAAAAGGCACCAGGCCCGTATAAATTGCCGAATGAAATAATACGGGCGATAGCGGAAAAACATGCGAAAGTAGTAGGAGGAGTTTTTAATAACTAACTTTATTAATGAGAGAGCATTTCCAGAAAGATGGAAGCTAGCTAAACTGGTTTAGAAACCAAAGGGAGGACAACCGCTAGCACTAGCCACGTGATACCCTCCTA
Source organism: Adranes taylori (assembly GCA_009867245.2). Classification (NCBI taxonomy): domain Eukaryota; kingdom Metazoa; phylum Arthropoda; class Insecta; order Coleoptera; family Staphylinidae; genus Adranes; species Adranes taylori. The sequence goes on along the minus strand of WYDF02024835.1, from coordinate 7,921 downwards.
TCTGCTTATTAGATACTATGGAAAAAATGCTGGAACGGATCCTGGCTGATAGGTTTACCGAAGCTATTAATACTGACTACTTTCTTTCCACCTCTAGCAGCTACCTCTGTAAAAGAAGGCCAATATATGTCAACTAAAATGGGAGAAACACTATAATCTCGATGCAAGCAGGTGTTCCACAAGGATCGATCCTATGGAACATAGCGTACGGCGATCAACTGAGACTGCAACTGCCCAAAGGAGTAAGAACACTAGCTTTTGCCAACGACCTGGCAGTTACCGCATCCCACCAAGACCTGGAAATGCTTGGATGAATTTAGAATTATCTATAGCAAAAATAGATCAATGGCCAGAAACTAATGCCCTCCATCTTAACGTACAGAAACAGAAGGCAGCATGGTTATCCACTAACCGTAGCGAAAGACCGTCCGAAACATCGTTTCGAATATAAGATCAAATGATCTCTGTAAAAACCTATATAAAATACCTGGGAGTTACAATAGAAGCTATTCCGAATAATAGTCAGCACATCATGAGGGCTGCAGCAGAACTTGAGGTAGCTGCAGCAGAACTTGCGGCTGCTTTGTGTATACTGATGCTTAATATAGGTGGACCAACGGAGGCTCCAAGGCGGCTATTGGCCTCAGTCGTACAAAACAAGCTTCTAGATGGCGCTCCAGCTTGGGCTCAGTGTACCAGGACCAATCAAATTGTAGCTAGGCTCAGAAAAGCTATACGAGGAATGCGAATTAGGATCTGTAGAGCATATAGAACTACCTCTACAGATACCGTAGAAGTATTAGCCAGAATAATACCCAACAATCTATTGGCAGTAGAGAAAAAAGGAATATATGAGGATATAGCTGGTGGCAATAACAGAGAGGTGTCGCAAACGCTAAATCATAGATTGACCGTGGAAAAATAGCAACAACGCTGGATAGAGAAGGTGCTTGGACGAAAAGACTAATCCGACACATGCGGCCGTGGTATGACAGATTTTTATGGAAGTCTGACATACTGGTTAACACAGTTTCTTGCGGGCTATGGCTGTTTTGGACATTATCTTAAAAGGATTGGCAAACGTGAAGATGCGGCATGTAACCGGTCTCAGAGCAGTGATGAAACTCCCGAGCACTCACTGTTTCACTGTATTGCTTGGACTAGTGATCGACGATGATGGCGGGTGCTTGGTGGTGATACAAGTGCCGACAATATACTGAGCCGCATGCTATCAAAGCCGGCAATCTGGGATGCTGCCGAAACCTTTATCACAAAGGTGGTAAAAAGCAAAAAGGCGGACAATCGTGCATGTAGATAACCTGCTATTACCAAATAAATACGAGAGTGACAACATACAAAGAATCGAATCGACGGCCACAACGTACTTCCAGACTCCTCGAAGTAATGCAAGCGATTCCAGGGACAATAGTAGCGCTGTGGTGGTCAGCTAGACGGGCACCTACATGCCCTTGCGGGTTTAATAAGTCGAGGTACTGCTCGCGTCCTTGGTCTTGTTGAATGGAAACATTCACCGGGAAGAAGTGAAGTGCATTGCTGACCTTCATCCTCATAGGCGCATTTTGGACTGGGGGTTAGGCACGCATGGGGAGTGTGTGGTTGCATTTTTCCTTCAAGACCTCCAAATTAAAAAAAACATAACATAGTTCAGCAGTTCTTCCGCTGTTACAGAGTGCAATAACTCGATCCCCTTGTCCGCCTTTATTCTGCTTGTAAGCCTGCCGTCTACTACGATCTGCCATAAATTCAAAAAAGTATTCTACTCACAGGTAATATTTTAAACATGCAAAATATATTAAACATAAACTTTCACAGTCAATAAAAATATACTGCACTTACTTGTTACTTTACTCTCATAATCTGAACATTTAGTTGTAAAAGATGTAAGAGAATTTGCCACACTAAACGCACCCAGTGACATAAACTGTGCACTTTCTATTGTATCAGCCGCTTGAGTAGTTTGTGGTGTTAAAATTGTTGAAAAACGACCATCTGACATTGAACTTCGTTCCATGTGAGTTTTGGTAAGACATTCACTTGAGGAACCATCATTAGTTGGCGCGACAGATGGTGTGATTAAAGGTGGTCCACCAGCAACACCCACGCTACTTATTACCATAGGAGAAGAGCACAGTTTACTACCAACAGCTGATGGACTTTTTTCCCTTATGGTTGACTCCTCACGAGTTAATGCAATAGCTTGACCCTAAGAATAAAAGAATATTTATTTTCACAATCTCCATACGAGTAATGGATAATATTAAAATTTGAATAATTCTAAAATACGCTATGAATCTGCTAGCTCACGCATTGTAGCAGAAGTAAACTGCTTGATTAATCATCTAAACGGATGAGATCGTGTTCGATGATGTTTGAGGTATTGGTCATTGAAGGCATGGACGTTTTCAGTGCTTGTCGTTGTAGCTGCAAATTCATAATTTAATCATGTTCACTCATACTTCAATCACACGAGCTGAGCCAAATGAACAAAAATGCGCGGTTACTTCTTGTTCTTCCTTGATTTCTCACTGTCGTTTTGTCGTAAATTAGGTTTGCTCCTTTCTTTTGTTACTTGTTACTGGATATCTAAATTTGCAACAGCGACAAAAGACCAACAAGCAACTCTTACATCAAGCAGGACGTCCATCCTTTCCAGATAATGTTGGGATGTTGGAGAATATTATTTACTGGGAATTATTCGAGAGGAACCAAACAAACCTTCATTGCTGATCTATGGTCAACAAATTTGGTATTTACCAACACTATGAAAAACGTACTACTGTTCGATTCTGGATGATCCTTCCATATCACAACGGCCAACTGTATTCCGCAAACCTTATCAAATAGAAATTATGTTGGGAAGTTCTTCCATGCCCTTTTACGATCCATTCTTGGCACCTTCTGATTATTACTTTGCCTCAGTCTCAAATGCCTTTCATGGTGTTTGATTCTATAGAAATGGACTTTCCACATGTTTCGCCTCAAACCATGCAGCTTTTGATCACAGTGGAATTCAGTAACGCCTGATTGCTAAGAGGAAGTAATCAGCAATGAAGGAAAACATATAATTGATTTTAGTTGTAACATAAAATCCATAGAATACCTAAATATCGTACTTCATTACGTTAGAAGAAGCATTACGTTACATGCTAAAACAGTTTCTTGTATAATGCTAAACAAGTTTTTTTAATATTTCGAAAATTTAAATATTTCATGAATTTAACAAAAATTTAAATATTTTATCAAATTCACAAAAATTTTTAGTCACGAATATTTAAATATTTCTTCAAAATGACCAAAATTTAAATAATTCATCAAAATGACCAAATCTGAAATATTTCATCAAATTGGCGAAAATATAAATATTTAATGAATTTAACAAAAATTTAAATATTTTATCGAATTCACAAATATTTAAATATCCTATCAATTGATCAAAATTAAATATTTCACCAATTACCGAAATTTAAATATTTCATCAAATTTGCGAAAATTTATATATTTCATCAAATTGACCAATATTTAACTGTTTATCAAATTGACGAGAATTTAAATATTTCCTTAAATTGATTTAAATTTAAATAACTCATCTAGTTAACAAAAATGGAATTATCAACATTAAATATTTCACAAATTTGACCAACATTTAGATATTTCATCAAAATGGCGAATATTTAAATATTTCATCAAATTTGCGGAAATTTATATATTTCATCAAATTGGCCAATATTTAACTGTTTATCAAATTGACGAAAATTTTAATATTTCCTTAAATTGATTTAAATTTAAATAACTCATCTAGTTGACAAAAATGGAATTATCAACAATTTATCTCATTAATTGACCAAAATTTCATCAAATTGACCAAAATTTAAATATTTCATCAAATTGACCAAAACTTAAATATTTCATCAACTTGACGCAAATTTAAATATTTCATCAAAGTGACCAATATTTAACTGCTTCATCAAATTGACGGAAAATTAATTATTTCCTTAAATTGATCTAAATTTAAATAACTAGTTGGGAAAAATTGAATTATCTCATTAATTTCACCAACATTTCATCAAATTGACTAGAATTTAAATAATTCATCAAAATGACTAAAACCTAAATATTTCATCAAATTAAATTTTAAATAATTCATAAAATTGACCATACTTTAAAAATCTTATAGGGTTGATTAAACTTAAAATATTTCATCAAATTGAACAAAATTACATTGGTGAAAATTTACATTTTCGATTAAAATATAACAATTTCATCAAATCGACCAAAACATAAATATTTCATCAAATTGACCAAAATTTATATATTTCATCAAATTGACCAAAATTTGAATAATTCATCAAATTGACCAAAACTTAAATATTTCATCAAATTGAGCAATATTTAACTGTTTTATGAAATTGTCGAAAATTAAATATTTCATTAAATTGATCTAAATTTAAATAACTATTTTAGCAATAGCACTATTTCTATTTAATGAGAGGTGCTGTAATAAATAATAGCTGAAGATACGAATTATACTAATGACATGCATCAGAATAAGTAAAAATATTTAAAACATAATCGTAACATACTTGCGTAACAATATCTGCAAATGGTGTTGGTTTAGTATTTGCAGCAGCCCATGCCTCTGCAAATGTTTCCATTGCACTTTGGAAATCCATTATAAGTTTAACGTCACAAAACCACTACAGCAAACAAAATTCGCATAAGAACCATACAAATATATATGAAGATTGGTGGTCAATAACATTTGCAAATCATATGAAACCACGTAGACGAGCCCGTTTCGCTCTTTTATGAGCTCCTCAGTACAGGACGTTCACTCAAGCACGTATATAATATTGCTTTGTAACGTGAGCCATGATGTGTTAATTTAAATATTGCATAAAGTAATTGACATACACAAACAATATTTAATATTAATTTATTATTGTGTACCCTCCCAGGATAACATATTGTAACACTTCACTATCAGAGCATTGGCAAAAATAAATGTCTAGTAAAGAATGCGAATAAAAACGACATTCGAAATAAACTTTTGACATATATTACACATACATCTGATGAGGCTCCAAACGCCGAAACGAGCGCTTCTTATATGTTTGTAATGTGATTCGGTTTACGTGTAAAAACACTTTAAAAATTATTTTGGATGACGTTATGAAAATAACATTTCCATATATAGTAACTGTGTGTTAGCGCGAGAGATATAAACTAATATAAACTTGTTAATAGTTATCTATAAATTGTTTCTAATCACTGCGTTAAATTACACGGCGCGCGAACTCCGAATAAACACTCAAGACTATAGCAACTATCTCATTGCGTTGATTTTAACCTGTGTGATTAGGTGCAGCATATACAAATTTCCTGTTTCGGCAGCATCACACTCGCAGCATCTGTGAGATAAAACCAACCCCTAAGGAGTGTGTTGTATTCTACGCCACTCCCTTAAACGTTTAGTCGCAGTTTCTTAAAATGTGAGATATTGTGAGACAAGCTCATCCCATCAAACCAATTATTATACGTGATAAAAAATACGTTTTGACTTTACATGACAATTTTGTTTAACATTCTTTGCAATATTTATTAATAAGTCTTAATATTGAAGCACAGTTGTTTTAAATACTTTGAAGTTATTTTGCAAGTTTATTTTTAAGCAGATTTCTAAATGTGTCGAATAAGTCTTAAATCCATGTATATAATTTTCTGATATAACATATGTTTTGTGCGATTGTGTTAAAAGTTTCTATGTGTAATTCTACAATTATTTAACAACACATTTGACTTAAATCTGTTGTTTAACTATATTTGTGTATTACAAGTTGTCAGTAGTTGCAGACTGTTTCTACTACCCAGCCATCCAGACCTTATCTCAGCCACTTTATCATAAATAGTATGGGCGTTTGACAGCTGTCATTTAAAAATTCAAGATGGTAGCTGACATGGCATTTTCGGTTTGTGTTTTGGTGGGAATCCCCGATTTGAATTTTGATAAAAATAACTAGATTTGTCGGGAAATTTGATTGCAATTCTTGCCGGGACCTGTCTCGGGGCTCATCGTTCGTAGATCTTCGTATTGATAAAAATGCAAACAAACAGTTTTGAGGTTATGTGATATTAATATTATTTTTTTAATATTAATATTATTATTGCTTAAGATATCAGTAGCATTCCAAAAGTAACTAGATTTACATTGGTAGTTCCAAAAGGCACTAGATTTACGTTTCTAGTTCCAAAAGTAAATCTAGTTATCTTTGCAAGGTTAGTAACAACTAGCTTTATAAAATAATTTTAATAAAACTTAACTTAATAAATGTTTGTTCACATTCTTATCAATACGAAAGTCTACGAACGTCGAGCCCCCAAAGCAGGTCCCACCAACATTCAAATTCAAATTGCCCGACAGCTGCAATCGTCGGGAAAGGACATGAAAATATATAATTACAACCCGAAGTGACTCGACGCAAAAAAGGTTGGAAAACTCGGATGTAATCAATGAGTAAAACCATGGTTCACTGCTTGGGGTTTGGTGGTGAATTGTATGATGGATCCTCCAAGTAGAATCGCTTATAAAAATGCACATTTTGTTATAAACATATAAAGTACCTGTCGCATTAGTTAGTGTTCGCAGATATCATATTAAGGGATGTGTTTATGGTTTTAGTAATTACTCAGAAGAGTTTGAGTTTCTGGAAACTCTTCTAGCTTTTGGCCTGGAAACTTTTTTGAAAGCTCTTCTATCTTTTCGACTTCTTCTAGGCTTTTGGTTCTGCTATAGTTTATTCTTTAATCACAAACTCTAATAGTCTTGTTGCCGTTGTGTTTTAGAGTTTGAATTACTGAAACTGCATAGGATAATCGTTGTTAGAGAGTTGTTGAAGGGTTTTTGAAGCAGGTTCGGTATGGATACTCGAGTTGCTGGAGATCTGCAGTTGTCAAAAGCGTAGGTGGGTTGACTTTAACCATTAGTCACCTCCTGACGTTTAGTCACCTCCGGAAGGTGCATTACTTACAATAGTTAAAGACGGCTTTTTTCTTTGAGTGCATTGAATGTGTGTCACGCAGATCCCTTAGCATATATTCGATGTGTCGAAGGGTTGTTGTGGAGGTATATATGCTGTTGGATGACTCACCTAAAAAACGAATGGTGAGGATGGTATTGGTTATTGGCTGATCTTTTAGCGCGTACCGCGTTGAAGTTTTTGATACAGCTGCCTTGTTTGGGGACGGTTTTTCTTGACCTTGCATGATAAACTGCATGTTGAATGCTGGCCTTGCATGTTACCTTTTCATGCGCCTAGGGTTACTTGCCACTGAGACCACAGTAAAATTACCCCAACACCCCAAGTTGATAAATGAAATTCAATTTTTGTGGTTTTTTTTCAAAGTGCTTTAATTCTAGACAGTGTTTCTTGTTTTATATGAAAACTAGTACAAATAGAAATGTCAGATTTTCATATACATATATTCTATGAGTATTTTCGCATAATATTGGCTTATTGATTCATTGAAAACAAACTGGAAAAAAATTATTTCCTGGATTCATTTTGTAGGAAGTAATAAAATAAGTGCGTCTATCAAATATGGACTGGGAGAGCAAGACTATTTGCCTCTGATCCCCAGTAAAACTTCTTTTTTTGCCAAGAGAAAATGTCGCCTCACCGACTACCGGTATGGTCAATCCGCGATTATCTTGGGTTCGCCTGCATATCAGGTGGTATCAAGTAAAAATCTCTCGGTGGACGGACCTGCTTACCGGTTACTATTGGTCACATGGCATCAGTAAGCGATGTGGGTCAGATGTTGTTGCCCCACCAGTTTTAATGACGTTGCTTCGTCCTCCCGCTGGTATGCGAGGGCGGTCACTAGCTGGCAGTCTGCTTTTGCA
>WYDF02024824.1:0-13038 GCA_009867245.2 Adranes taylori | reverse complement strand
GGTCAATAAAGAATCATTAAAATACTTGATTTTTTTTATTTATATTTATTATCCTAATAAAAAATTGAACTTAATAACATCCAAAATCTGCTCATTTATTGCCTCTAAGGCGGAACAAAGTTCGCCGGGTCAGCTCCTAATAAAATAAAAAAGAATAGAAATATAGCATTATAAATATGTGTGATACAGCTTTATAAATGGGGGTGTTTTCTTACTCAAAACTTGTTTTTATAGTTGTTTTCACAACCGAATTTTTTAGATAGATTTTTGGCGACTATGTACACTCTGCACTCGTATAAAGTTTCTGAGGGGGTTCCCATAGTTTATTTATTTTAATTTATGATTAGATTTTATGTAATGGTTCATATTTTGTATAAAAATAAAATGATACACAGTTTTCATTTTTATAATCGAAATAATTTCAATATAAATTCGAAATTAATTCAAAATAATTTATTTACAGAATTTACACATATTTATAAAAAAAGGGAATATGTAATATAATAGCACCGATCTCTGCAGGGGTAAATTACGGGAACTATACATGTAAAGAAAATATAAGCAAAAAATATTTCAATGTTTACGGAATAAAAATCTGTAAAATATTGATGTTTAAAATACAAATTTAATCACACGTTAGAAGGTGAAATATTGAATATAAGTATGGAAGAAACGAGGCAGGAGATAAGGAAGCTAAAAAGGGTTAGCGCTCCTGGACCTGACAAGATTCCGGTTTCTGAAGATGTTAAGTGAGAGAGGATCAGAAGCATTAGTCAGGGTAAGGGGGGATTAATAAAATATAGAATGGAACAGATAGAATTCTGTAAACGTGGATTGAAGGGGAAATTGTTCCATGCACAAGAGAGGCGATAGGATGAATGTGAAAGATTACGGGGGTGTGACAATAATGGATACAGATTATTTGCGAGGTTAATAAATGTCAGATTGGAGGAGGAGTTGCGAGTGAAAGGTATGTTATAAAACACGCAGACAGGTTTTATTAGAGGCAGAGAGACAGTGGATAATATAGATACGTCAAACTATATGATACAAAAGGAGATACCAGAAGGAAATAAGTTATATTTGTTGTTCTTGTTGATTTGATATCTGCGTTTGATAAAATTGTAAGACTAAAGTTATGGGAGAAAATGGTTCAGCTTGGAATATCTGCTAGGCTGATAAGAGTTATAAGCGGAATGTATAATGGAGTGAAAGCGAGAGCGAGGGTGAGAGAAAATAATTCCAAGATGTCGGATTTATAAGAAGTGTTGAAAAAAGATCAGTCTGGTTGATTGAATATAGGAAGTGAGAGAGTCTGGTCCCTTAGGTATGCAGATGACATAGTGTGCATGGTGAATAGAAGGCAAGAAATGAATGATATAGAGAGAGAGAGAGTAAATAGGTATATGGATAGAAGAGGATTGGAGATGAATGTGGAAAAGACAAAATTAATGGTATGTAAGAAGGGAGGGTGTGACAGTAGAAAGAATGTATTTAAGATGGAGGGACATAAAATTGAAAAGGTATAAGTATTTGGGATTTCTATTGTTTCAAAACGCTTCATGTAACGAACATATTATAATAATGATTACGAAAAAATTCCAACTGTAAAATTTTCAAAAACCGTTCGCTCATTAGCCTCAGTTTTATTAAAATAACAAGTCTACCAAGTTTGATTGAAATCGGTTTAATGGTATCCGAGAAAAAAGTATGCAAAGAAAAACCGTAAAGATACTATCTTAATTTGAAATAATTTCTTTAACGCTCATAAAAATTTTGATATTTAATATCTTAATATTGTTTCGTCGAATTATTGTAAGTTCGCTTCGCATTATTTGAGTAAATAATAAATAGTTTTGTAATTCTGATAAATAATTAAATGATTACTGGATGTTTATAAATTTATTCCATGTTCCAATAACTAAATATTTATAAATAACAAGATTTCGTTTATTACATTATTGTATAAGTCAATAAAGTCGTAAGTGTATCAAATTTTGTAAGTTTAGGGGTCCCAAATTTATGTTGGAATGTATGCTGTTAATTACATCCACAGACAGCTACATATATGATTTTGATTTTATTTTGATATAAAATCTCGTTAAAAAAATACGTTTTCCATAGTTTTACCACAATTGGATAACTAATATTCTATTTTAAAATATAGAAAAATATAATCATATTTATCATTAAAAATAATTTTATTAAACACAAATTTGCAACCTGTCTTATACTATGTTCATTAGCAAAGAAGAAAACCATACATCTAGTTCTATGAAACAGCAGTTGATGAAAAAATTTAACTGGTAACTATATAACTTTTTGCGTCCGCGGTCAGAGGGCCATTTTGCTAACATCTATCCGTCTGTGCATTTTTCGTAGGCGGAAAATTAATATTGTTTTCTATCTCTATTTACTCAATGCTTCAAGTTAAAAAAGTAATAGATATATTGTATAAGTCCCGTAATTATAATATAAAATTATTATAATTACGGGATTCCCCCTATTCTATTTGAGTGCTAATTTACCTTATTATTTTTCTATTATAAAGAAAAATAATAAGTAATTTATTATTAGTAATTAGTAATTCTTTTTCGGCGCGTATCTTCAGGTTCATTTGGGAGAGCTGGAACAATTAACATATTTCTAAGTTCTTTAGCCGATTAATCTTTGATATTTTCAACTATCGATCCATAATGCAATTTTCTTTTAGCCGGATACGTTTTTAGTTTCGTAATTGAATGAGTTACTTACAGATAATCATCACTGCCACTTGTAGAAGGTTGAGCGTCACTCATAAAATACTGTTTTGGAACAGCGTTAAATACAAGCCTGTGCTTTGTTTCATTCACAAAACCTTCCTTTGTAAAATGAATTTCATAAATTTGTTTGTATTTTAATTTTTCAATGTCAATGTCAAATGTCGTATAGACCTTATTACCACACATACGGCTCCATTTTTCGCATCTGTCTATATCTGATGGGAAATAATAAAAATGTCCACAATCACTTTTTTTCTTGTACAATTAAAATAAACACACTTTTTGTATATATCACTCATTATTTAAATTTTAATTTATAAAAACTAATAAACAAGAATTGCACTAAATTACAGTAATTTATTTATGAAATAAATAAATTACTACACACACATCATATAGTTAATTATGAAAAGTATAAATTTTAAGTTAGAGAACAACCAACGGATCACAATTATTCTTCTGATTTTTAATTTTAATCTGGAACTAAAGCATAAACTTCAAATAAACACTTATAAATAATACATTATTATGTGTAACCGACATGTCATGGGTGAATGTCTAGTGAATATGCGCGCTTATGTTTATAGTAGAGCTAAATTTTCTAGTTATTTGTCTATTTTCATTTGAAAACTCTCATAGATTATCAAGTACCTTATTAATCATTACTAAAACCTAACTAATCGCTTTTGTTAATTGTTTTCAGTTTGCTTACATCATTGTTATAATTTTTATCAGTGCTATATAACATCATTTCAATGTTTATTTACATATTAAGTAAGTCTGTTTAGTTAAAATATATTTGACAAAATTGGAATGCTAAAATTCTTATGTGAACCTTACTTGCCATATTTTAGCGCGTTAGTTTCTACTTTCTATAACAGATGGCTAACCTAGCGGACAGAGTAAATTAATGTGGACACTTTTTTATATGAGGTTTTTTTATATGAGGTTTGTTTATATGACTGTTAGAGCCGGTATGACTGATGAAGTTAGAGCCGCCATATTGGGACGCCTTTAAAGTAACCTAAATTTTATGTTAATTGTTTATTATATTTGCTTTTTTAAAGAGTGCTAATTAATAAAACTTTATTATAAAGCAAAATTGAAGTTAATTTAAAAACAAAATGGGTCACTGTGTTGTTTATGGATGCACGAATGATACAAAAAATACTGTACAAAATGAAGAACAAAACATACCTTTTCACAAGTAACTTATTTTAATTTTGGTAATCACAATAAAGTTTTACTTTTGATTTATTACTAAAAACTTCATGGTTTACTAATACATTATTTTAGGTTTCCAAGAAATATAGCCAAAGAGAAATTATGGATTAATGAATGGAATCCATCGGATCCCAGTATTTGTGTTCAGCAACACTCTAAGGTATGCATTTTTTACAATATTTATTATTTCTTTCCAAAATTAATTTTGATTTTCTTTTAACAAAATTTTTATTTCATAGTGAATATTTATAAATTATAATTTGTAGGAATCTGATATCGATAGGACTTCGCTATTCTGTGTTAGATTACGGGATGTTGCCGTTCCTGAAGTATTTCCTGGGCATCATGCACACTTGCAACAGGTAGTAAAAGACAGGAGTCGATACATTGCGACTGCTATTCTGCTCATTGGTTAGGACTAATTTGGAATATGCGAGCGTGATATGGTCATCGCACTACAATGTCTATGTAAATCAAATAGAAAGAGTTCAGAGAAGATGTATAAAAGTTATGAGTTATAAACTAAATGTAGATGTAAGAACTGTAGGCCACGATTACATAGCTAACAGTAAACCCTAAATCGCTTTATGGCAGGAGACAATGTTAGATACAAAATTTATGTATAAGCTATTAATTGATTTGATCGTTTGTCCTAGGACATTGTCTCAGATTGATTTAAAAGTTCCTGTAATGTTCTGTAGGAATAATAAAATCTTGTTAGAACCATACTGCAGGACTAACTGATTATCACCAACCTATGAATCGTATGTATACATTGGTGAATAAGCGAATGAAGGTGGAAAATCTTTACTGTGTCTGAATGATTATGTCACAATTAGGGATTAATGATCGGAGGTACTTAGCCTAAGGACGTAGAGTATTAATTACTTAAAATTATTATTAAGTTTAAAGTGATGTTCATTGGCTAAATGCAGAACATATAGGTGTGGTTTATATTTTATGTTGTAATGATTAGCTATAAAACATTGCTGAGTGCAGTTTAGTGTTCTTTATTCTAAGGCAAAACAACTATTGTGCATGTATTTTGCTTATTTTTGCTTCATTATATTATACTTTTATATTGTAAGGTAATTATTAGTCTTCAGATAAATATTGAATTTGTTGCTATTTAGAAATATCTGACTTATTGGTATATATTTCTCAACTGTTAACATTATAATTATAAACTTTGTACATTTTGGTGTATATGGGGGTTACCTGTTAATAAATAAATAAAATAGTGGTGTAGTAACAAATCTTGAAAGTTCAGTAAAATGCCTTGAAACGCTTTGCGATCGTGGGCTCACTGATATTTATAAAAACCGAGAATAAATCTCGCAAAGTGAAGATGTGCTACGCATCACTCGTATGTACGAAGTGCAAGTTCGGCAAGCCGTTGCTTCAGGAATAAAAGAAAATGTTGGTAGTCACTAAAACTCGTAAGTATTCCTTTAGGTGACTAACAAGTTGTCACATATAATAGCAAGATGAATCTCTGGATATTGAAGGTATAATTAAAATCTTTTTATTTGTTCATAATTGCATAAAACTACATTGTGGTTATCTAGAAACTTTAATATTCACTGTTAGTGTGTAAGGCTCGTCACAACAGCTAAGGTCATGCGACTACTGTAGTTACTTTTCAGGTGTTTTCACTTTAAGCTATAATACATATTACCATAATAACTGTTAAGAGGCTATACCGTACATTATAACATACTTTGATGCTTAAACAGTTTTTCAATTGTTTATAGTTCTGATGATGGTTTTAAAACACGAAAACTGAAATGTTGACTGATAATTTCAAAATGGAGTTAATTTAGATATATTATTTTGCTGTCCACATCCGAAGATTTTTATTTCTCATATATTTATAAAAAAGTTATATTTATAAAATTATTTATTTACTTTTATATTGTTATCTATGTAATTTATTTTATTTATCATTAAAACAAGTAACCTTGATATTGGAATATACATTAACAGCATATTGAAAAGTAAACAGGCAATGTGCCAACAGCCTGTCTAAAAACAATAAATTTAAACTTCTGGGACCATAAAAACAAAGTTCATATACGATTTTTAGGACTTTTCAAAATTACGAGTGAAGTTTTTTATAATTATTTATAGTCAGCATGTTTCACCGTGTTAGGCCTATCGCCGAGTCAACAAACTCAACCAAGTCACGAAACTCAAAAAGAATTTAAATGATTAACCTTAATTTCATGAATAAAATCTTTTAACACTTTTGAATGTTTAAGCGATTAATTTTGATAAAGATTGCATTAATATTTTACAATTTAGAAATTTTAAATGATATATATTTGGAGTGTCCGGCATGACCGTTATCCAGCAATTACCGATTATAGAAGTTCTAACCTTCAGAAGTCGAAATATGCACACAAAGCCACAGCCCTAATAGATTGCTAGCGATATATTAAATATTTTTTATTATAATTAATGTTCATAGTTAGACATATTTATAATAGGTTTTAAAATGTGTTTAAAACGTATGTGCAGGTGCTAACTATTTAAACAATAACCTTATGTATTTGCCTTTGTATCTATCTATTTAATCACTGATAACTCTAAACCTATTGATAGCATTAGTACACTGAATCACTACTATATTGCACCTTCCTGAATTGCGTTACCAATATGCACCTTCGGTTTTTATTTCTTTCTTGAATCTTTGTTTGTGACTCTCTTATTGCTTGTATCTTGTTTGGCTTATAACGCTATGCATTATGTTTTTTCGCGTTTGTGGTTATTTGCTGTGTGTGTTGTATTTCATTCTCGTGTTATGGTTATGTATGGCTTGGTTTTGGGTCGTTATAATGTTCTTTTTATTTTGGCGGTACGTTGTATATTTCCATTTCTCTCATTTACGAAATTTGTTTACATCTTTGTAGAGCTTCTTTGTTTTTGTATACAATTTATTTCTATAGTAATATTAATTCAAGATTAACATACACTCTTCGCGAATATACATAACATGCATAGCGTCCTGAGATGAGGATATTATTTTTAGTTGGCAATAAAACGACATTGGTACACAACTGTTATTAAAACTACCTACCAATTATTGGATCAACTAGAAATTATTTTTTAGTATAAAAAAGTACTATATTGTTGGTATATAAAAAAAATTTCTTACCGTTAAAATAACAAAATTCTTATCCACAAATACTGCGATTTGCTTCAACCTATAATAAATTTAGGCAACTTATAATATACCTATAATAATATCAATTACAACAATAACTGCAAAGACTATTTTACATATTTGAATTGACTATAAAATATTTCCAGAATTTTAGTAAAAACTGTACTACAACTACTTGATCTTCTAAGTTTAAGGAGTGTAATTCATATTAAAGCTAAACATAAATACAGTTTATTATGTTAAGCTGTATTCTTTCACTAAACATAGTAGAGATAATATTCATCCCACAAAGTCCCCAAATTCCAAGTTTACAAATTTAAATGAAACTTACCTAACTAAATAAGTAATTTGTAAATAAAAACAAAAACCATAATAAAAAATTACAATTTGTGGCAACTGAATCTAACTGCATAAAATTTAATTTAATGTAAGAAAGTACGAAAATTAATTTGTTGCAATTTTTTTTAGATCCATTATCATGATTATATTCGATAAAACATGTATTACACACATGTAATAATTTTTGGAACTACTAAGTGTCAATGAGTTTCAATAAAACCTCAAGAACAGTTGGAGCGATAGGATGTTTTACATTTTACTGTAAGAAAAGTAACATTTCCCGTTAGAAAACTTAAAAAAAGTAAAAAATAAAAAAAAAACGTAACAGCGCAGTTCGATAAAAACGCTATTTTGTCTTTTAGTGTCTGCTCCGAAAATTTTACTTTTTAAGTTTTAGAATAATATTTTATACTATTGCTCATTTTTACTGCGTATATTTCCAAATTCAAGAAACAATATTTTCAATGTTATTCACGACAATATTTTGAAATTCAAGAAATAAATTTATTTTGTAATTTGACGTTTGCATGGTATTCGAGAACCCTGGGTGTGCCGCACTAGCGCAGTATATTTGAACGTTTTCTCTTGTGTATAGAAAACTCTATGATTTAGAGACGCGCACTGATCTGACATTTCCAGTCATTTCTCTGTCATCTAGTACGTTTTGGCGGATATTGGCGTTAGTTAATTTTATAGTAAAAAAAGCAAAAATCGAATAAATATTTTGCCTCTTATGTTTGCAGAGGGTCTTTATAAAGTAATAGACTTGAACTAAGTGTTAGTGTGTGAAAATATTTAGAAGTTATCGTGGTTACGCCGACACTGTTGCGGGGTCTCCCTGACGCCCATCTTTATCTTTAAACCGGTAAGTTTACAGTATATATAAATAATCCATTAAACCTATAGTTTATACTGTAATGCAGTGTAGATCTAATACTTTTGTTCCTTTATCTCTGCAGGTGAAATAACTTATTTATCCATTACCACGTGCATAGGACAAAGAGAAATATTGGACAAGAAAGAGGCTTCCATATCGAAGTGATACTTAGCCATGAAGCGGGGTGCTGATGATAGTATGGGGTCTCCACAAAAACGATCTCGCCGCGGTGACGAAGAAGTTCGTCTATTGATTCCTAGTAAAGCAGCAGGTTCAATCATTGGTAAAGGCGGTCAAAACATAACGAAATTAAGAAGTCAGTATAAAGCATCTATTACTGTTCCCGACAGTCAAGGACCAGAACGTATATTGTGCTTGAGTTCCGATATGGAAACAGTTTGTAAAATTGTAGAGGATGTAATTCCAAATCTTGAACAAAATGGAGCCCGTGGTAGAGATGACGAGTTAGATTTACGTATGATGGTGCACCAGAGTCAAGCGGGATGTGTGATTGGAAAAGGGGGTGCTCAGATTAAGGAATTACGTACTTTAACCGGTGCCAGAATTAAAATATTTGCTAATTGTGCTCCGCAAAGCACTGAACGTGTTATTCAGATTTGTGGCGATGGTTCTCAATGCATCAAAGCGGTTCAGGAGATAATTAAATTGACTAAAACTACACCTATAAAAGGTGTTGTAAATCTATATGATCCACATAATTATGATGAATATTACTCCGATGAGTATGGCGGTTATGGTTCTATGGGTGGTGGGGGAGGTTTTAATGATCGCGGTGGGCGAGGCGGTGCTGGTGGTGGCGGACGAGGAGGTCCACCTGGTGGACGTGGAGGTGATAGGCGTGGCGGAGGCGGACAGAGAGGACCAATGGGCGGAGGTGGTGGTTTT
This sequence comes from Adranes taylori, assembly GCA_009867245.2. Lineage (NCBI taxonomy): Eukaryota > Metazoa > Arthropoda > Insecta > Coleoptera > Staphylinidae > Adranes > Adranes taylori. Next base: position 3,764 of record WYDF02024824.1, on the reverse strand, counting down.
GATCGAATGGGGGGTGGAGGTGGTCCGCGCGGCAGTAGCGGTTTTATTGGTGGACGTAATGATATGAATGATTCGCGTGGAGACTTTGATGGTGGTCGTGGAAATTGGGGTGGCGGAGGCGGCGGAATGATGGGAGGTGGCGGTGGAGGAATGAGGGGCAACGGGCCAATGGGTGGAGGTTTTATGGGAGGGGGTGGAGGTGGCGGCGGAGGAGGAGGAAATGATGCGTCCACGCAAGTAACTATTCCGAAAGATTTAGCCGGAGCTATAATTGGTAAAGGCGGCGGTAGGATACGACGTATTCGACAAGAATCGGGTGCTGGAATAACTATTGATGAACCGCTACCTGGATCCGATGATCGTATCATTACGATTTCTGGATCCCAGAGTGAGATACAAATGGCACAGTATCTCTTACAGCAAAGCGTGCGCGCCAATACATCCGATCGCAATGGGTTTTAAACATTTAAAATGGTGGACATTGTAAAGCAAAGAGATTCAGATATCTGATTACTTCCTCAACTTGAAATTTATAAACTACTAGAAAAGTCTTTACTTTGAAATGCCTGTATTACAAATCCCAAAGTATAGGGAAAAGTATAAAACCCCAGGAAATTAGTTTTTAATATTCTTGTTTTTAAGTCGTTTTAGTTGGTATTAGAAATAAGATTAACATGTAAGATTTTGTTTTGTATTTTTTTAAATTATAGCTTTCCATTAATAAGTTAATTTTTAGATTCCATATTAATAGTTTTAAACTTTACAAATTTTAAACTTTCTGCAATTTCTTGAACTTTAAAAAATATGTACCATCTTATTCCATATTTTTAGTTCCATCTTATTCCATGTACCATATTTTTCTGTACCATCTTGATTTAGTTAATTAGCAATATTATTTGGAATGGAAAAAAGTATGTTTTAAATCCTTTATTGTTAGAATTAAAATTATGTTCAATTATTATGTTCTGTAAGAAATTGTGTCTGAAATTTGTTTAGAATTATGTTCAACTATTATGATCTATAAAAGATAAGAAATAAAATTTGTGGTACGGTAATTTTTGTTTATTTAATTACTGATGTTTCTCTCTGGTTTTATCTCAAGTTAGGAAAGTGCAATTAGATATGATAATATATAAAAATAATTCAAAATATTCTTTGCCTTAATGTTGCTCCCAGGTTCCCGGAAAATTTGAGTTCGATTTCAGAAATGACAAATGCGCTATTATAAATTTTTCAAAAAAATATAAATTTTACTACTAAAAAAATACTTTCATGCAACTATTTATATTTTAGTTCAATGTCGAGCAGCGGCGGTACTAGTTGACGTTATGGGGTATCTCCAAGCTTGTGGGGAGAAGTATCATTAATAAGTTTTTTTGTTAAATAAAAAAAATAGGGTGAAACATTTTTCTTATGCGAGAGGAGGACGGGGCAACTTTTGAAGTTCCGCTACTGATGCCTAGTCCTATACATTGCTACGTTTGAAGTTCAAATGTTATTTTTTTAATAGCTTCTGATTATTCGGAACTATTTACAAACTAAAGATTGATAATATTTTGCGAATTGTTTTATTTTTTATTTCGGTTTTTTTCTACAGTAAAAGTTTACCTATATTCAAGACGTTTTGTAAACTTGCGGCCGATTTTCTCGAAAACAGCTATAATTTTTTTAAATTTTCTGTATCGCAAAATCTCTTTAATTGTCAAGCGATATAGGAATTTTTAAAAACACTATATTAAGTTCGGATTAAATTGACCTCGGAAAAAGATTCCACTACTTAAATAACCTGATTCCTATAATTTAATTAAAACGCGGTAAAGTATGTGTTCTTTGTATTCACCATCTGATTCATTACATATACTGAACTAATGTTTAGCAATAAAATAATGTTCGAAAACTTTGTAGTACAGTATATTTTATAAAGTTTAATAAGCATCCTGATTCTCTTTACAATGACTTCCAACATAGTCCATTTTCAATAGTTCCCTAAGAAAGCAAGTATAACATCTTAAGAGATCCTCTATACTGTGACAACAATTACAGCTATAGATCTATTTATTAATAAAAAAAAGTTGTACTTCTTTATTCTTTCTATACTTTGCGCCCGGTTTCGATTTAAAAAAATTATCAGGCAGTCTTTTAATAAATGAATTAATGTGATCTACATTCCTTGTTTTTGTTGACTGGTAAAGTTTGTTGTCCCGGGTTTTTTTTTTGTTGTACCGCACAACAAACTTTGACAGGCAATAAAAACAAACAGTAGATTCACATTATTCATTTAATTCATTCGCTAAACCACTCCTTATTGATGAATTTTTAAAGATCGAAATCGGTCGCAAAGTATAAAAAGAATAAGGAAATTCAACTTTTATTTTATTAATAAATAAAACCTTACTATGGATCAACAAATCTGAAAAAAATCTACTTGTCAGTGGCGGATCTATTGTAATTTTGCGAAGGGCTCAAGCTGATCACATATACTGGATTAGAATATTTTGAGTTAATCTTTTACTAAGCACATTATAACTCGTAGTGGTAATAACAATAATTTATAATTTAATAATTCGGACGATTGGTTGTATTTTGCAATCGTAAAGGAAATAAATTTCCAGGAACCAGCATTAAAGTGAAGCAATTCTCATTGTCGATACAACATAGAACGATTACATAAGGCGACATAAATTTATTTGAACTGGCAACTTTTGAGTTTTCCTTCTCTGTTGTTCTTCCAGGGAACCTTTATACCATACTTATCAAGCGATTAAACGCGGATCCTTTGCAATGTTTTTCGCAATTAACGGTGATTTAAAAAATATTCTACGTATTAGGGAAAGTTAATGTTTTATTATATTAATTTTCAGATTTAAATCGAACGTGTCGGCCTCTAGGAGAACTGGCGAACTACTATAGAGGGGACTGTTAACCTATTTATAGTATTTGTCTGACTTTAATTTTATATACTTGATAATATGAAACATAAATCCAATAAAATGCTGAAGTCAATAAATTAATTTAATATTTACTTCAAATAAATTAATGCAAAATAATTTCAAGTAAGAAGGTAAATATATTAAATTCCGGAAACATATTTATTATTCTTTGACTGCATATACAATTATTTATATTAACGATAATACCCCATTACAAAAAGGATTATACTAGTTTTCTAATGAAGAACGTCACAATTCAATTACATACTAAAATATACAATAAATTCAATATTATCAATCTTCATGATTATTATATTTATTTATTTACACACTTCAAAATACATAACATACTTTGATATTACAAATAATTGATGAAAGTATTGAGTATTGCCAGAGAAGTAAAACTTGTATTTGACAGAGTATGAAAGAACATTTACTGTAATTTCAAAAATAATCGTAAACCCAACGTCAAATGGTACTGGAATCACCAGTTTTATATTTCATATACCATATAGGTATGTAACACCTATAGGTATATGTAAGATATAGGATTCATGTTTGGAGAATTTTTTCAATTTCACCTTAGTACGTCTCTGGTATTGAAATACTGCACTCCGTTATACGCAATTCAAGGGGGGTTATAAGGAACAATTTTTCATATAAAAAGTTTTTTCCAAAATAATTTCTTGCTCAAAAAACTAAAAGAAAGGTCGATTTTTCGGTGTTGTTTATATGTATGTACGGACGTCTGTTGTTCAAGAATTTCTCCTTCCCTATGGGACCGATCTGGCTGAAATTTGGTAGACAGGTGTAGACTATGAGCACGCAAAACGG
>WYDF02024813.1:0-13039 GCA_009867245.2 Adranes taylori | reverse complement strand
CATGCCGCTTTAGTGGGAGCAAATGAGGGGAAATCTTTGATAATTTTAATGGTGGACTGGGCACCATACCTCTTAACAGTTCTAATGAATACATATGACAATAAATGTTTATCACAGCAAAAAACAAAATAATTAAAACAGATATAATTCTCAGCATATTAATAATATATTTAAAATAATTTAAACATAGTGACGATTTTTAACGGTACACCAAGTATACACAATTATGTATAAAACTAAATTACATGAATGAAACATAGAATTTGTAAACATGTATTTTATTATTTTTGTAGACAATTATCAAGAAAAAATAAAGTTTTATAAAAATGATAAAATATTAAGATTGGTAATAGAAAAAATATATTAAATAATATCATTAAATTTGATAAGTAAATGAATTAAATTTGATAATAAAGATTACTTTTATATATAAAAAACATATATATTGATGGTAAATAAAAACATTGTCTAAATATTAAATATGGTAATAATAGAAGTATATTTTACAAGCCTTTAGCGAACTAATTATATTAATAATACACACATCAAATTCTAGTATTACTTATTTGATCACAGGTTTTATAAGTATTAATTATATAAATATTTGATAAATTGAAATTACCAAGACAAAAACTACATCACAAGAATTTCTTACAATATGGCCAATATTTTTTTGTTTATTTTTAGTAAATCATGACCTATGCAGTATTATTTATTTTATTGATTAAATAATGTTTATTTTATAATATATGATGAATTCTGAAAATTATTATATGTGGAAAAGTTCTATGAAGCCCAATTCTATAAATAAGTACCAAAACTTTATTCAATATTTATTTGCATCAATTGTTACGTATATTCGCTCAATTTAAAAGAAAATCAATAGAACATTGTGAAATTTCCAATGGGTACGCTTATTTAAAATACAGATCCGAACTAGTAATAGTTGTGTCCAAAGAAAGTTTAGCACAAAGTAAAAATTTAGCACAGCAATCGATAACAACTTCCGAGAAATGATGGACGATTGCTATGAGAGGTAAAAATGAGTGTGTAGTATGAATCATATCACACTCTTCAATGGGAAAATCTTAAAACGTAATTAAGCAAATCAATAACCAGAATAAAGATTACAAATATTACAAGCACAAAACCAAACACTTTTCACGAAGCGCTTTAAAATAATGGACTCCCCGATTAGGAAAATATTTATGACGAAGAACGGCAAAACAGTGAGGTATGGATTGATGAGGCGTCAAATAAAATACCTAAATCAAGAGGTATGGTGATACGCCACATTGGATGACAGAGAATAGACGCTTGCTGGAAAATTAGTGCAAGAACTAATGCTATAAGATATTAAACAACATCACCAAGCGGGTATCTCGGGAAGACAAAAAAATTCATGATAATGAGAAGTGCACGATTTTAGAAAAGCACAACAGAGAATCACTTCACAACCTCTACAGCAAAGTTATTTAATTGCCGACTGAATAGAAACAAATAATTACAGTAGCCATCACTTTCTGTCATAATTCTCGTAATTAGTCCGGAAATTTATACTAGCGCGATACTATACATTAGCTAGGCTTCACCAATGATATATTGTAAAATACTATGTGTTTTTGCATATATGAAAAAACCAACAGACCTGATGAAAAAAATTCCAGAGTTCTCCCCTTGCTTACAGGTTTTTCTTTCCATTCAGGTTTTCGTAGGCTCATAGTCTTGGTTTATGTTGACATTTACTTTATTATATCGAAATTGTAAAAAATTTAATCTTTCTTCTAATTTACTAAATCTTATTTTCTGTCAGAATCGCGGTACTTGTTGTCAAAAATGTCATGCACGTTGAGAATATTTTAGAGACCTCTGTTAATATTGTAACGATAAAATGTTTGACGAATTCAATTCTTTGGATTCTACTGTTTGTGAGATTTTGAATATTTTATATGATCAAAGGGAATAATGCTTAAAAGATAGAAATTGATTTAGCCTAAATTCATTTAATTATAAAAAGTTAAATAATATAATCTCAGAATAAAATATCTATCTGAAAAATTAACACACACACGTGTAAGAATCAGAGCGTGTGTTACTTTACTAGCCGCGACGCAAAAAAAAACGCAATGAAAGGTAAACTAGCCGCGACGCAAAAAAAAAACTAGAAACGAGGGGAAGAGAAAATAGTCTTTTTACGCGAATGAGAACGATCCTTAACGTAAACGAGAACACTGAGGATAGGCGCTTTTCGTTCATGAAGTCAGAGAAAGAAATAACATAAAAGTAAAATTAAGTAACGGGCCTCTAATAAGCAAAAGTAAAATACATTCAAACCATTGCGAATCAGATACGAAATGTTACGTGAAAAGCAAACACACAGATATATAAGAAATTCTCTGTGGGAATGATCAGATTTTTTAACAGTCTTGTCTAGTCTCTTTTATAGTAGACGTTCAGATGTAATTAGGCGATTATTTTATTATAAATCTTTGATTAAGAAATTGAAACACCTTAAGTTCTTTTGATTTTATTCTCAGTAAATAATTTGATTCAATGTAACTAATTTTCATTTAATAACAAGCTAACAATCAATTAACTTTTATTTAGATGTTGCTTACTAGTTTTCATATTTACTTGCAAGTTCAGACGTATAAAGTATAACGTTGGAAAATAGATCTTTATGGAAATCTAATAAATCCGAACCGCACTATATTTTGTTATATTGTTAGTCTACCAATCCCTTATTAATTATTCTCTTATTATTATTATTAATTAAATGTCGCTTGGCCGTTGTTTTATTTATTTTCGAATCGGAAAAAATTGTGTTGTATCCGTATTAACAGTCATATAGACAGAATAAATCTTAACCACTACTTGTTTTATTATTTAGCAAAATTTGTAAATCCACAATAATCGTTGTTGCATGTAAAATAAATTAATTTGTTGTTAATAGGGTATTTTAAAGCCAACAGTGTTTTGTTATGATTCTATTTTATTAATTCTTTCTTTGTCAATTTTATTATTAAAACCCCTCTAAATTGTTTATTAATTGAAATTAAATAAATCATTAATCATTACTCTATCATTTACAGTAAAATCCAGTCGTTGAGTGGGTTTTAACAAGAGTTGCTGATTCATCGTGTTGAAGCTAACTCAATTCAATGTCACCATTTTCAACGTGACAATATGTCCACTGAAGGAAAATACTTAGTACATTACTCAAAAAATTCCCATATTTAGGAGTTGAATGAGATGCATTTCGACTTTGCATATTTCCTAAAACGAAATAAATAACGTAAATATGATGCAAACAAATGAAAATGAATGCAGTCTGAACATTGACTATCATGTTATATATGTAATAATAAATTTACAGTTTAACAAAATAACAATTTAAATAATCGACAGAATAAAACGTTAAATGTGTACAATGTGTACAAAAATATATGTGTAATATATGAAGTATTTTGTATTATTACAAACTGACATTTCAGTTTTGGTAACAACTAATAATGTAGAAAATATAATCCTACTTATATAAGCGGTATATAAAGTACCGAAGATAAATGATTTTATTGGTTATCAATGAGAAGCGTAAATAGCACACCACATTGCTTGCTTCAGAGTGTCTAACATCTACGAGAAAATAGTGAATTGCATACATACACCGATTTCAATAGTGGCGTACTCAGTCGTTAGTGGCGTCTTTAATCAAATTCCCTAATATAGTCTCCAGACACACCAAAGACATTGGTACGGAAATTGGATTACATAGATAAGTGTCCAGATATGCACATTAGAAAGAGAAGAATTTGAAAATGTTATACATTCAGTTCTAAAAAATCAGTCGGATCACATCTTAAGATGAATGAGAGACACATATTACTTGATACGACTATGAACCATATATACAAAATGAAATATCAAACAGACTCTTAACTGCAAGTAAATTGTCGTCATAAATATAAACTATGCTTACTCTTCTGATACTATTATAGTGTAGGTGTCATTAAAAGTAGCTGAAAATCCTTGACATATCTACAAGGGAAGTGATGCGTCTCAATCTTCCCTAATATCTAGATGGCAGAGGTCCTCTAAATATTGAGAGGCCATAATAACTTAGGTAATCCTCTTATGATATTTATGCACGCACACAAATTTGGATCTGAAGACTATTTCTTATATAAGAGGGCGAATACGTGTGGTTCAAGATGGTATGTGTACCTTATTTCTATCCTAAGAATATTAAAGCAGATGTTTATAATGACACTGTCTAAATGATTTGGAAGTACGATTTTACTAATAGCCGCAAGCAAACCTGATATTGTGAAAGCATCATATGAATGAATTTTCTAAACCCACCTATAAGAATATTGAACTTATCGAAAGATGAGCCAAAAAATAAATTAATAGTCAAGAAAACGTGACCAATTGTCAAAATTTGATACATGAATTATAGAACGATAATCTTCGCTCCTTCTGTGCTAAGAGCTTAGAAATTACCAAGTTAGATGCAAAAAGCTTATTAAATCTACTCCGATTGCACGATGCGATTATGTAGTAAAGTCGTATTCTATTGTTTAATCAGTCCCCATTAAGCGACATTTGCTCGAAAAGGAACGCAGTCTCGTGATTCTTCGGAGAAAAACAAAATATTTCATGATTATTTATGACGATTTATTGGTTATTATTTTCTAAAAACGCGTTTTGACCAAATTGTCTTCAGGCACTTTATTTAACCCGCGGAAAATAAAAATCATACATAACTATAAAGGCATACAAACCAATAGGTTTTCTAATAAACAATAATATTTCGTTCGGAGGATTTCCAACATAATCTTATGTAATAAAAATTTAAACATGTCAATTTATAAAAATTAACATCCAAACATTGTTAATTTTCTTGTTGCACAAAAACTAGTGTAACACAATGTTTATAATATTTACAATTTATTGCAAAGCCCAACGTATTCAAACTCTAACTCTTTATAAAACAAACAAATAATAAAAAAGAAGAAATACAAAATTAGGAATGACATATCTCCTTTTTCAAACATCCATTTGGCTTTTATAATTTAAAATATATAAAATTGCAGTAGGAAATCTAGGACATTTCTACAAATGTAATGTATGACAAGAAAAGTAAATACTAAAAACGAAAAGTCATTTATCATACATCAAAGTAAGGAAAGCCATTTTCGGTTAAAAAATCGACGCGAGCGCTGGCCCAGATATGTACCCCCTGTGTACTACTGCAGTAATCTTTAGAACCCAGTGAGTCATCGGCTAAATGGAAATCTGTCACAGTCGTTCCCATCTTCAAGAAAGGAGATCACCTAAATTCAGCAAACTACCGATCAATCTAGCCGATATCGGTAGTAGGCAAACTTTTGGCAGAAATCATTGCATGGGAACTAACTATACACGAGGCCCAGCCGGATATTCAACATGCCAACGTATTTTACCTATCTCGACTTGGAGAGGGCTTTCAACTGGGTACCATTTAATCGATTGTTAAACAAAATCCAAATTTATGGAATCAGTGGGAAGTTGTTGGCATGTATAGAAGCAAAATAAATTAAAATACCTAAAAGTCAGAACATTTAGAGTGCTGGCCAGCGAAATTAGTCAGTACGCAGATGACACTAAACTATGTGGTAATCCAGTACGGCAGAACAGTAACGCTGAACATTTCAGGAGGATTTAAATAAAATATACAACTGGACGAAGCAATTACTGAACGTGTCAAAATGTGTGGTCCTCCACATTGGAAAAAATAATCCGAACGTACAATATTACCTAAATGGACAACCTCTTAAATCAGTAAGAGCCCAATAATTCGCACTGATATTAATAAACATAACCTTGTTTTGATGCTGCGTTCTTGACGTTATATTTATTAACGTTTACGTTGGTATACATTTTTATCAGCACAGTGATATACGAAGATTTACGAACGATGAGCCCCAGTGCAGGTCGCCATGCGTATTCAACATTCTAATTTCGTGTTAATATTAATAAACATAACCTTAAAACGCGTCATAATGTCTGCTTGCATTCATCAAGAGGTATCTCGCAACAAATGTGCAGCACTATAGGCAACCAATGATGCAGAAATCTGCAAACATGATCAGTATGGCTATTCCGGTCCCTACCCATCTGTTGCTCAGTGAGCTCCGAAGCAATTGGCAAAATTTTAATATATTCTAGCATATAAGCCAGAGGAATGGTGAAAGCGCCATAGTATAGCATACCCACTTTTTGCCGACCCATATGTTGCTTAAGTCAAAACCGAAGCATCCGCCATTTCACGCACCATCTAACAAATAAGTAATTGGAATGATGAATGCGCCGGGTGTACTCAGCCAACTTTCCTCCTCAGTACAACACCGGCGCATTCACCATATTATAACGCAATAATGTATTACATATAATGTATTAAATATTGGCGAATGCTTCGGACGATTCAGGTTGCATTCACCATTCCTATTAACATGTTTTAGTAAATTTATTTTTACTATTAGTAAATTAATAGTAGTGCGAAATTTGAATGTTGATTGGATATTAACCGGGAATCTGCACTGGGAACTATCTTGGGGGCTCTTCGATCGTAGATCCTCGTTTATTATAGTGTTGATAAGAATCTAAACAAACGTTTTGACGCCACGGTTTTGAAGTTATGTTTATCAATATCAGTGTGAAAATTGCAATACATGCCGATAATGCAGATTTCTGCGTCGTTGCTTGCCAATATTGCTTTTCATTCAGCGGAAGATGGCTCACATTCCATAATTTTGTAAGAAAAAAATCTCAAATATACTCATGTCAAAATTACTTTTGCCCTTATACTTCACGATGAAGGTATTAACTGGCCGTCATAGTACACTTGCGTTTTCCTATTACAGATGTATTGTCCCAATCAAACTCCCAACAAACTTCCAGTCTTTGACCGGTTTGTGGAAATTATTCACATATACGTACCGCTATTAAGAGTACGTCGAACGAACATCACCTCATATTAAATAAGCTTTAACAGCATCGCACAATGTGACCTAGGAGTCATAATTTCGAATGGGAGAGACAAACAACAAAAGTAGTAAAAAAAAAGAAAACACTACAAATTACCTATTAAAAAAATCCTTCTATGATATTAATACAACAAATATTGTTACAATGTATAAAATATGTAAGGCCTATTCTTGGACATGCTTATCCTTGTGGAATCCCTACTATAAGAAGGATATTCAATTAATGGAGAGAGTACAACGAGGAATCACTAAGATAAGGACACTTCGTCATCTAAATTATGAAAATAGAGGTAGAAGTCTGGGTCTAGATACATACGAAAACAGAAAATCTCGGAGCGACGTTATCGAAACGTATAAGAATCTTTCGAGGCACAACTCGTGCAAACTTTCCGACATTTTCACGTGTAGCTCGAACACGCATCTATATGGTAATATAATCAAGTTACAGACAGAAAGATCCACAAAGAATCCAAGAAAGTTCTTCATTTCAAACCGAGTGGTGAACTATTGGAACACGCTCCCTGTCAGTGTTTTGTGCTACCGAGTGTAACTGATAAGACTTCTCAGCAATAAACTGCTTTTGTAATAATAATTCACGAGGACAGACGGGGCTTTTTTCAATAAAAGTTAATTAATCTAAAATTTGAAAAAGAAGATAATTATTCCTTATTAATTTCGGATGTCAACAAAATACAAATTAAATTAAATATAATCATAAATAAATGTAAAGCGAATCGTTTCTTAGTAAAGGATTCGCAGAATCCTTTCATGGTCAAGAATCCTTCTTGATTATGCACATTAGAAAATACAAACACATACTGAACCGTCTGCAGCATAAAAACAAATCGTAGTAACGTAAATTTCAATGTTTTCCAGCTTTTGGTTATCAATATGTTTAATAGAAAGTTTTTTTAATTTAATGGATCAATTGCACAGAACAGAACTAAAATTCTGAAAACATAAAATTTATTCTCACTATGAATTTATTTTAAACAACATTTAAACCAACAAAAATCAAATTATTCACTTTCTTTCTATATCAAAATGGAAGTCCGTTCATTTACCCTAAAGTCTTATTCAGTTATTTATTATCATAATAAATAATGACAGTATAAAATGTTTCTCAAACTGTTTTACAATTTTAAAAATATATTTATTATGAGCAAGGTGTCCTTAGAAAACAAGTAACTTGCCAATTATATGGACTTCGTCAGTCAGGGCCCTCTTATCCACTTAATGAACTACCTTTACTCTAATGAAAAATTGAAATGTATATCATTTTTAAGCTGCTTGACAATACTAAAAAAGTAAAGAATAGAATAAATAATGACTAATATAATAGTCATAATGAGACTTTTAGAATTTAGAGATAAGCACTCAAACTGTACTCGACGCAAAACACGAAGAGTCTTTCATCCAAGCTCGTCTGAACAACATACCGAGAAGATGAACACGAGTGACCAAAAAAGTGGTATCCTGGGTGAGGTGGCGTAAAGCTTTAACACAAAAAAAAAGAATCAAACTGCTTACAAAAATTGAAGCAAAACAAATTTTATACTAAAATGTGTCATCATTAAGGTAAAAATAAATTGAATCCGTTGGCAAAAAATTAGCTGAAGGGGGACTCCTAGGTAGCGGAGTTCTATTAGCAGCGGAAGTCCATCCGGATTAATTACTGGAAGTATACAATAGTGCAACTGTCAAGGATTGATTTTCAGGTATATGGAAAAAAAGCAAACATTGGTTTTTAGTTTTACATGCTAATATGATTTATGATACAATTTTTGTTAAATATGAATCCAATTATTCCTAAAATATACACTCTGCCAAAAATTCATAAACAAGGTTATTTCCCTATTAGTCCTGTTGTGTCATTCTTATAAAGTCCAATCCATGTTATAAATTCACTATTATTTATATGGAGGACATCGTTGCCGTTTACCGATTATTAAATATTCCCCATATTTGAGATAAAATAGGAGCAAAGATTTTATAGAAAATAAAAGCATTTATTTGAGTGAAATAGATTTTTCATTATTGTATATACTGAAACTAGGCAAACCAACAATTTATTATTCTGACTGGAAACAGGACGAAAACTGACGAAACTTATTAATTTTTGTTGATAATGCGACATATTGACATAAACGTCAGTGACAATAAAACAACTGTCAGTGCCTTCTGAGGAAAAAGTAGCAACATTACATTAGTGCGTGAGATATGGCTTATACAAACTTTCATTAGGTAATAAAGGAGAACACTACTCCATTTACTTCCATAGTGAATTTAAAACATGAGTCGGACTATAGTTCCAAACTAGCAAACTTTTTAGATAAAACATTAAAAGAAATTTTAGATTGTAATTTTGAATATACGTTAAAAAATACGATTTTATTAATAAGATAAAGAATTTAAAAATCAGGTTATTCAGGTTATTTTTGATTTAGTTGAAATTTGCTTACAGAATTTTTGTGTTTTTCATGAAAAATTTACTGGAATTCTAAAGGTTTATCAATAAGTAATCCGTTAATGGCTGATTTATTCATGAATAAGTTTGAAAAAGAATTTTTAAATATGAATAACAATCTTATAAAAAAAAAATTAATTATATCTGCAGATATTGCCACGGGGCAGATGTGTAGTATAGCTATTTATTTCCAAAATTCATTTATTCAGATTAAATTAATAAATTTAATAAAATTATTTTTGTAAAAAGAAAATATAAATTTATTTAAAACAATTCAGTTTCTATGTTTCGGCAATCATTTATTTTGTTTAAAATTAAAATTTGTTTTAAGATTGTGTAGAAGGTTTTTCTATTTCATTAGCACACGAGGTAAATAAAATTTACACGCTCGAAAGAACGAACCTAAACAATCTACAATACCTTGATGCTCCTTCCAAATAAAAACTGTATTTTGATTTAAAAACGAAAACAAAAAGCATAGCAAAATAAGTGTCCTGAGACTTTGGGGAGGAGAAATGAACAAAACTGGCTGCTCAGAGCTCAGTTGAATAGTAGTTTTTAAAAATAAATTCAAAAGCAAAAGTGCTGTTAGTTTCTGCTCTAATATGTGAGTACAATTTATTTATTTTTTGAAAGTTGAAAAAATAATCCAACATTAATAATCATTTATTCTTTGGATATTAAAACTATATAAATATTTCAAGTATACTACTAACGTAAATAAAACAAATTCTTTTAAATTCTAATGCTTGTTTAAATAAATCTCGATTGAAATAAGTTGTTTTAGAAATGATAATCATTCTTAAAGAATTTTCTTTTACTGCTATTACTAATTATTGCCTGATTAATGCAAATGCTAATTAGTTGTTTTTATATTTATTCACGTATCGATTATAAAATTTTAAGATGAAAAATAAACATTTATACGATAAGATTAAATGAAAATAGATTTCTGTTTTATTATATTGTGAGTCATCCTATTCGCATATAAAATTCTTCGTCGATAATTTAATTAAGGATTGCATAATTAAATGTAAAATGGTGTTATGTTTTATTATTTTATTATTATCGCTCCTTTACAAATAAATTGAAACTTCATTAAGGATGTTATTGTTAGGTCAAAGGGTAATCCGGTGATAACATCTCTCGCTGGGTAACTCTTCCAGCTAACCTTTACGTACAAATTTTAAACGTAAGACTATTAAATATATTTAATTGTTATTTAAAGTTAATTTATTGTAGAATATAGTCTGAAGATGATTGAATAAATCCAAAGATCTAACAACATTAATTGAATTTATATGTGGTTTAGATTATATCGAATTCAAATTTTTTGAAAAGCAAATATTCAGTATTTATTCCAAAGAATTAGAATATTAATTACGTTCTGAAAGCTATTTGCAAATAATACTCCAAAGGATGGAAATTAGTCTGAATACAAAGGAACGGCTTTCTAGCACACAAATGGATGTAGAGAAGGCAAGACAATAAATTGTTAAAAAAATTATAAAAAGCACTTGTTAGCAATACTGATTATAGTGGACGTTGGAAACACTAAGCAGTGCAAGCTGGAACAAGATAGTATAGACATAGTACCACCATTATGCGGAAATAGCGATATGCTAGCTGTCAGCCATATAAGTCTATGGAACTGCACGAGAGGTAAAATGGAAAAGTCTCAACTGTGGCTACCACGTGGACACAAGCTGGGACCTTATACGACTTGCTAGTAAAGAAACGACTTGAATAACTTAGTTATTCGCGATTAAAAATTATCCTTCTATAGTCACGCCCACTGACATGGTTAAGAATAGTTAAAATTCGTCAAAGTTAATATCGACATTTGTCACAGAGAATACTGTAATTTTTAGCGACGTCAGTCATCGTGCCTTACAATAGTTCTAAAATCTGTATAATTGACTTATTACTTGTTCTTTAATAAGACACAAGACACCCGGTTCGTTACAAATTTATTTTCGTAGTTAAAATACCATCTTTCTCGGAATATTTTTCGAATTAGTGCAACGCATCAAATTAAAAAGTTTTTTATAGGGTAGCCAGATTTTAAATCTTTGAAAGCAGGACATTGTGTTATCTACAAGTAGGTCTTGTAGATAACACTAAAAAATATATAATCTAAAAAATATATAAGTAGGTTGAATTACTCTTATCTGTAGACGATTGTACTGTAAATTAAAATTTTTATCCTGACGAACTTGTAGTGAAAAATGGCAGCACTATCCTGCCAATATGACCACTGGCAACCCTAGATTTTGTTGAAATATTAAAATTATGAAGACATCTATTTAAAAGTTTTTGATTCAATTTCTCCAGTCATATCATGTAATATACTAAGGTGATTAATCTATTTCCTATAAATCCTATGTGGTTGCATAAAATAAATAACTACAATAATTTTTAATGCGTGTTTTTAAAACATCACATAAAACTAATAGAGTAATATTATACGATTCGAGTTAAAATTAATTAAATAACCTATTACTATATGCTAGTAATAAGTTGTTGTAATTTGTACAATTGGCAAAGCATTTTTTGCATTTATACAATAATATTTTATTATAATATACTATATAAATCCCAAAAAAAAATTGAAAAAACTTACGACCAAATAATACAACTTATAACGTTAAAAAATTTAATATTTATATATTTTCTTTTTATAAAAAGCATTTGCATTTTATATGTATAGCTACAAAAAAAGTGTAGTCGCATGTGGAGTCCAATAAGCGCGCTAGGAATACGCGATACTTACAGTATTTTAAAATCCTATTTATTTTATTCATACCCCTTTCCACTTTTTAAAAATAACATTTTTTTACACTACCTAAAAGAGTTTCATTTACAAAGAGGAAAACAATTGGTATAAAGCGTAAATTATTACACACAAATAAAAGTAAAAATTCAAAACTGTGTGTATAATGAATAATACATAAATAATTAACAAGAAATTTTGCACTATATGGCAACGTTGTATAACAATTTCAATCTGCATTGTAGACCACATATTACTCGCGTGCTTATTGGATTTGTACAATGCTACTTCACCCAAAAAGAGTGATGTATTACTTCTTAGAGTGATAAGTATGATGTATTACATCAGGGTTTCTCAAACTTTTCCTGTGATGAAGTATTTCGTACATCCTGAAATTTTAACAGAACACCTTTATTTATTTTGTATTCTATATGATACTAGAAAGTACTTCTATTGTTAACATTTCGTGAAACATTATTTGAGAAACCCTATATTAGATAACATAATGATCCCACTATCGAAACAAGTATTTTCACTCATTAAAAGAATGATTCGTTTAGTTTTGTTCGCTTACTACTTCTTAAAATACGTTAATTGATCTTGGCTAAACATCACTATCTGTCGTTTCGCTTTTATTCGACGTTGGTTGACCGAAATTTCGCGTAATACTTTCGCTCATCGAACGTATATTATCAGCTGCTGCCGTATCATCAAGAAACTAAAATTACAAATGAATTTCATGTTAAAATCTCGTTATTTCTCATTATGTAC
>WYDF02024791.1:0-13040 GCA_009867245.2 Adranes taylori | reverse complement strand
ATGACTCACAAAAATTATATATATATATATATATATATATATACAAATCTCCCCTACATCTACGTCTTAACTATATATCTATATATATATATATATATATATATATATATGGTATATGAACGACCATTGAATAACAGGCATTATAGGACATAGTTTTGTTTTTCAAAATCTATATTGTATTATTCAAATAATTACATTTATGTTAAAAGAACACGATGTACCTACGCAAATGTAACCATTTTGTCTATTACGAAAATGACAATATAAATGTAAAAAAGTATTTGTCAATGGTTAATAACGCTTCAAAAATAACATTTAAATATGTTTTAAACAGATAAAAAAACAATAATTTTATAATTATTTGTAGCACCACTTGGTTGGAAAGACCATTATAATATTGAGCAGTTGAGCATTTTAATATTGAACAAGTTTTAAAAATGTTCTTAGGAAGAAGGCTGCTTGATGATAATGTATATATCGTTTGGAGGTGGAATACTTGTTTTATTAATTTTAAAAACCTTATCATACTATCATACATGTAATAAAAATTAGATGTTGTTTTGACAACAATTTTAAATAAATTTTGATGTTTCTGTACTAAGTAACCCTTCATTTTTTATTCTCGATAACATTGGCCTATAAATTTCAGAAGCAAAAGGCAGTATTACGCCTTTCTCTTGAATTTCACCTAAAAGTAAACAATGCTTAATATACATATATATCTATTAATAATTTTGAAGCAAATTTTCATTGATATATTGAACAAAATGCATAATTGAGCTATGTTTTTTATAAACGTGGTTTAACCCGCAAAGTATATTTCAAGAAATCCATCGACACTTTTATTTCAAGATGATGAAAAAGTAGTGACGAAATATTTTATATTTCTAGAAACATTTTCCAAATGTGGTCAACTATTTTTATGAACATAAATAAGACAGGTACGGCAATTTCCAATAGAAAAGGCAACAAAATTAGCTAATCGGCTACGTCGTATCTTTTATCATAATTTGATTAATTATAAACGAGATGCAAGGGTGCATATAGTGAAACGATTCGATTTTCTCGAAAAGCTGTTTACAGTTTTAAAAGTTGTTGGGCTTTTTTATTTGCGTTGTGCTGTACGCAGTGGTACGCAGCTGTATACAAAACTAAAAATACAACCCTCCTAGATAAAGAATAATAAGCCTGAGGTCATGTTGAATTATTTACCATCTAAAATCATTTTTGTTGCTATAGCAGCTGGATATCCAACTGTTTTTGCCATGGCTGAATGTCCATTAATGTCACCATAAACAACAAAGTTGATACCACGTATCTCTTTACGATTATCTGGCCAAACTATTCCAACATCATGACGTAATATTACAATATCTCTTTCATTTGAACCTATAAAATATTAAATCAATATAAACTCTCATGTCTCATGTTTTATTTGTGCAGATAATGAAATTTGTGCTCTTTATGATTTAATTTAATAAAATTAGTAGGAGGTACCTAAAGCTAATCGATTTGATAAGTAATGCGTTAACGTATCTAAAGGCGTGCTTTTCTTTTCCACTGGGGTATTCTCCAACATACCAAGTTCCTCCAACAATTCAACAGCTAGATCAGAACCTGTCCTTTCACTAACTTTGTATTTTAAATTGTCGTGTAAAATTTCATTATCGTGCACGTCCAACAAGTGACATATAAATTCTTTCCATGTAATTTCTGGGCCTTGTTTATGTAGACTCGGGTGTGCTTCAGTATCTAATATACCTAATAATTGAAGAGTTCGAGCAGCTTCAGCAAAACCCGTATACCTACAAGCAATAATGTCAGCATTTTATTAAAAAAAAGAATTAATAAGTGATAATGAAACTTAATCCAATATTAGTAAAAACTTCGATTAGTAAAAATTTTGCAAAAACATTAATAGAGCATAATCCCCGGGTAGGTTCGAACCGCACACATTCTGGCGGACCTTACTAATGAGTTAGTTTATTAATAAATGATTACTGGTTAAAAAAAATAAGTATAAACAACTTATTAATAACTTCTTTAGAGCAATAGTAAATTTTTCGGTATGATAAAAAAAAAAAACCAAAAAATATTAAAATATGCAATTTTGGCGTAATACATTTTAGGTGAAGGATATTGGCTGTTTCTTAAATAAAACCTATAAAATTCACAATTCATTTAAATTTTAATATAATATGTTGGAAAAATTAGAGTTTCAGAACCTGTTGGTAAACTCTTAATAATAAAGTAAGAATTTATAACATAAATTTGAGCGTTTTCCCGTTATAACTTAGTATGTTGTTCAGGACAAGCCACCACATCTATTAAATATTTCAATTGTATTTTAGTTACAAATTTATCATTTTGATTATGTTTCGCTATTAATATTTTTATTAATAAAGTTCTAGTTATAATGCAATCAAACTATTAGGAATCCATAAACATTTGAAAATTAACAGTTTGTTTAAAAATTAAAAATGTATTAACTTTTCTTTCTGGTAAGCTATTGGTTTCTACTGTTTACTACCATTAGTACACGCAGCATACAATAGATTAAATAAGTTACTTCCAACTTTCAATAGTACCTTATAGTTCCTCGTAACACCGTAACTGCATCATCAATTCCGTACCATTTTGCGTATGGTGTACTGTCTCTATTCGGAAAACCTTCGAGATTGAATCCGGGCAGAAAATCAAGCTGTTTGGTGGCAGCCATAAGTTCTCCACCAGGTCTGATTTCAACGATTTGGCCTTTGCGTAGATACCGTGCAGATCCTATCGTGTTAATAAGTGCACCACGCGGCGACCACGAAAATTTGTATCGTAGAGGATTGTCGCTGAATTCAGGCGCCGGTAATCCGCCGCAGAACGATTCGAATGATGAGATTCGTCCGCCAGATGATTTAACATCATCGAAGCATTCTAATGCTAAGAGATGGTCTATTCCTATAATGGCACCATATAAATTAAGATTTTACATTATCGCATTTAATAATTGAGCATAAACGTTATGCATTCAGATTTCTTATTTTTGTGTTTAAACTCCACCTTTCATATACTGAAAGTTAAAAATTTTTATGTATAATATAAATCAAAGGGTGATTCTGATTGTTTTCTGATCACAACAATTTATGATTATAATTATTATATGATCAATAAATCATGTTACGCTATAATTTGTATAGTAATTTAACATTCAATCAGCTCAACATTGAAATAACTCAATATTTGATAACAGTAACATTCGATTGGTATAGAAACGCCTTGCGCTACGCAACAATATTGTGCTTTATTTCTGCAATAGTTTAATATAGATCAGTGAATACTTCGTGTATCTAAAGATCTATTTAGATGCGAGTTTTAAAGCACAAATCAGTGGCGGATTTAGGAAAGAGATTTAACCGAGCTCAAACCCCCATTCGAATTACAATTTATCTCATAGATACAGATTAGATAGAGGTACTCTGGTCCAACATATGTATGGTCAGATTGAACTCTATACCAAATTATACTTTGGATCCGCCACTGACAATAGCGGATCCAAAGTATAAGTATAAATTATAGATTATATAAAATGCAAACAAGCTGCTCTTATGAAACGTACGGTCTTTAAGTATTTCGTAGCTAATGTTGTTAAGATATTATAAATAATTTGCATCTTTAACTTGACCTTGAAGAATTTTAAAAACACAGGCTGCACCTAGAGAACTTTTGAAGCTGCACCCCTTATGTTGGGTATCATGTTTAGTTTAAATAGAATCAAGAGGGTTATCAAAATGTATAACAATATACAAGATATTGCTAAAAAAAAAATTAAATTTTATATTCAAACAGTCAAACTGGAAACCATCTAGTGTTCTTTCTATAACTCCTGAAGTCTTATTTTCCCAACTTGTACTAATATCAAGGTCTCTTAAAATATATTTTCAAGATTAAATTACTCCCAAGTCTTCATTTGTTGTTTTACAATTAAGGAATTTTTCAATACAGGTTGTGATTCTGTTTTCGAGAGAAAAAGCCACACAATTTGAAAACTAAGAACATGCTTTGTATTATTACTTCTTCAGGATACAAAAAATTATATCAAATAAAAACGAAAGCATTCTAAAAGCAGTATATAACATACTTCCTTTAAAACTTTTATCTGCAGGGGGCACGGAGGGATTGAAAATATAAAATTTTTCAACTATATTTGAAAATTCAAAATGATGTATTTTTACTATTTTGCTTTAATCAAGCTTAGATTTTCTGCTGAGGCAGTGAAGCTCATATATATTTGTACCCAAATTGTCTAAAATTGGTTTAAGAGAGCTCACATTATTCAATTGTATTTTACACGTGGATAGGCAGACAGACATAAAAAACGACTATCTTGAACACTAGGACCCCCAAAATATGCTTGTCTATCAAAACCTATTATCTTGAAATAGAAAATTTTTATTAATCATATCTTTTATATACATATATTTACATACGTTTATATACGTACATGTGTATCTTCCATGTGTTATGTACTATGTACAGCTAGGTAAATGAACGATAATAAAATATAAATACCTGGGTCTAATCCAACTTCATTAAGAATGGTGATGCCAGCTTCTAAAGCATCATTATGTAAAGCCTTGATCTGATCAGAAACATAACTGGCAGTAACCATGTGGGTGTGTTCTTTAATACAAGCTTCCGCTACAACGTGATGTAGATTGGCTGGTAATATCGATACGGCAAGATCAGATTTCCCGACTAGATCTTTAACACTTTCCGGATTAGCTGCTGCGTCAAGATAAACGCTTGTGACTCCAGGATATTTTCGAGCCAATTCATCGCATTGGTCTTTCAGTTCCGAGGCGACAGTGATGACAATTGTTTTATCACGACACAGATATTCGACGAGAGGAGCAGAAACTCGACCAGCACCAAATATGACTACCTTTTTCATATTAGCATCATCGTCTGTGAAACCTTCTTTCAGTCGATTCCTGCATATGTACAATGAATTTTTTTGTTTTAAATATACAGTATCCCATAGCTCTATTTTACCCTTACTTACTTCAAACAGAAATTGTTTACATATATAAATTTTAGTTGTCCTCTAAGAAATTAAACTCCAAGATTATCCAATAAATTAATTATAATGTTACTAAAAGTGGAAACGTAAAAATATTGAAATTTTACCTACTTACAAATTTGCTTGACGTAGTTCATTGATGTATTCGAAATTTTGTGTTAAATTGCCATTACTTGCAATAATTGCCTAAAAGTAATAAATTTGTTTATCAATATCTATATACTGTAAAACTTATTAAGAATCAAGAAAAGATTATTTTATGTTTTACTATTTTGTAGTCAAATTACAGTAATGAAACAACTGGTAATTAAAATTATTAAGTATGTATTTAGTAGTCTTAAAATAATTCCTTATTTATATACAATAATATTATGCCAGCAAAAACCATGCCGAATGAACTGATATCCTGAACTAAGCAATAAAGGAGATCCTTGATTTGTACATGGCCCAAGGGAAGTTCTGCTACCGATTCGAAATGCCACAACTTCTTATGTTTTTGAAATTTTAATCCAAATTCACACAAAATATTGAAAATAGAATGAAATCAATGAATTTCAGCTCATTATTCAAAGGGGGCTTTTCTTACTTTAATTATGGCCTGCAGTCTGGGAATGAACTGCAGTTGTTAAATTATTTTCCATTCTCTACGAAGAACCGCTCTTAACGCTTAGACACTATCATATCTTTTATTCGACACTATGGCCTCTAACGCCGAAATCACTTGGTTCACTTCGGTTCGATATGCCGGTGTAATTATAGTAATAACTACAGTCTTGTTGGAATGTAAACAATTCCGAACCGAATTGTTTACCCACCCACGGTAGCAATACTCCTTCCAAGATCTTTTCTCGATTCTCAGTTACATTTACCCGCGGTCGCCACGATCGACGGTTACAATTACGCCACGGCCGACGAAAACCAATGGAGAGCGATATTTGGTGGACACTACAGTCCATACTTTGCAGGTTTTTGCAATCTGGTTGCACACTTACATTCTTACTTAATACGTACATACTTACTTAATTCCTTTCGCTCTTATCCAGAGCGTAGGACTTCCACGAAGTGTTCCCAGTGCACTCGATTTCTATCAAGGACCTTCACTCTGCAAAAGTCTTTCCTTCCTTCTTAGCCTCTTTATCTACAGCCCTTCTAAATGATATCTATGGTCTTCCACGTCCGTCTCCTTTCTCCTTGCGGATTCCAGAACAAAACTTGTCTCTCCACAGCATTCTGTTTTTTTCGGAGGGTATGACCAATCCACCTCCATTTTCTTCTCTTGATTTGAATGGAGATGGATTCTTCTCTCGTTTGGTTCAACAGATCCTCGTTAGATATTATATTTGGCCAGAATATCCGGAGAATTTTTCTAATGCATTTCTTCAGGAAGACCTGCAAGCTACTAGTGATTTTGGAGGTGACCTTCCAAGTCTCACAACCGTATAATAACTGCTTTTACATTGGTTCTGAATATTCGGAGTTTGGTCGTTGTGGAAATCTCTCTTGCGAGATCTCTCCAGAGTGGATATAGCTGAACGAAGGCCTCATTTACCTTTCGGATTATTGCTCTGACATCTGTAAGTGCACCACTATCATGAGTAAATATGCTCCCAACATACGTGAACTCTTCTACATTTTCGATGTCCTCATTGTTCACTCTCAGTGCTCTTACATCTTTTGTGTTTATCTTCATAATTTATGCCTTGGAGGAGTTTACTATCATATTAGCTTCGCAACTCGTGGTCTTGGACTTTCTTTTCCATATTAATATGGTTCTGTGAGAGTAGGGAAATATCATCTGCCAAATCTAATCAGTGAGCTTCCTATGTATGGCCTCTTTTTTCCATCCGTGGCATTCCTCATCACCATATCCAGAACCAACATAAAGATTGTTGGGGACAGAATACATTCCTGATGAACTCCTGATCTGACTGCAAACGGTTCTGAGATTTTCCCCTCGTTGATAACAAGACACGTGTAGTTGTTGTATGTTTTTTTAATTACTTTTGTTATCTTCTCCAGTATCCCGTATTTTTGCAAAGTTTTCCACATACTGCCCCTGAAGGATAGTGATAAATTTATTTAACTGTTCAATAATAATACGAAGGGTGTTAACTTGGTTGGACAAGAACGATGACTTCTAAACCCTGTTTGCTCCATTATTTGTGATTCCACTTGTGCTTTTATTCTGTTGAGTATCATTCGTGTCAACACATTACTTGGAATTGATAGTAGGGCGATTACTCTCCAGTTAGGACAGTTAGTGGGGTCCCCTTTCTTGAGTATTCTTGTCCACTTTCTATGAGTTATTCCTGTGGTAAGTTTTCTTTGTCCCAAATCTTCTTAAAAAGAGGATACCGAAGATTAGTGGCCGTGTCTGGGTCAGTTCACAGGAGCTCTGCTGACATGTTATCTGCTCCAGGAGCCTTTCCATTTTTCAGCTGCTTGATAACTGCCTTGATCTCCTCCTTCGAGTGTAGGTCCGAGTTAGTTACATTTCCTACTCTTTCTCTATTTTGTACAATTTCTTCCTCTTCGTTAGGTTCTTGCTTAGCCTCTTTCTCGCTTTCTCTATTGAGCACCTCCATTAAGTGTTCGCGCCACCTTGCTCTTTGTGCTTCGTCGTTGGTGAGGAGATCTCCTTGATCATTTTTCACCGGTCTGTGGTTGACTTTCTTCTTGAAGAGAGTTCTCGGCCAATTCTGAAATCCATTTCTTGCGATCAGCCTCAGCACTCTTTTTCATTTGCTTTTCCTTGGCTTGATATTCTGTCTAGAGATAGATTTTAAGGAGGCGCGTCTTGCTACTGTTTAGTTTCACTTCCTTTCGCTATTCAATATGGTCCCAAGTTGCTTCCGGCATCCACTCCTTTCTGATTGGGTTCTTAAAGCCAAGCACTCGTTCAGCTGTATTTGTGAAGCCTGTTTTCACCTTTAAGCAGTGTTCTTCTATACCACTTTTATCATTCACACTAAGGCCCTTGAACCGGTTCCCTATTTCCAGTGCATATTCTTTTTGACTGTTTTTGTTTTTCAGCTTTCCAAAATCAAATCTCTTCCTTTGAGTACCAAAACGTTTTCCCTTGGCAGAAATATTGATGCGAACGCATGTATTCATAAGATGATGGCTACTGTTTATATCTGCCCCTCTGTGATTTCTTACATCTCCTACCTTCTGCTGATGACCAAGTAGTCAATTTCTTTCTGGTTGCTAAGATCTGGGGATACCCATGATACTTTGTGACATTCTTTATGGGGAACATTGTGCCACCAATGACTAGATCATTACTTGCACAGACGTCCATGAGGCACTTTCCATTGTTGTTTATGTTGCCCAATTCATGTTGTCCCAATCACTTGCTCCAATCCGAGATTGTCCGTACCTACCTTCGCAATGATGTCGCCCATCGTAATCAGGATATCATTTCTACTAATGCTTTGAAGTGTTGCCTGGAGTTCTGAATAGAAGTTAGCTGTATTGTCTTCCTCAGCTTCTTCGGTGGGTGAATAACATTGCACAACCGATACATTACTTACTCTTCCTTTGAATCCTGCAAGGATGATTCTAGAAGACACGGGCTTCCACTCTATTAAGCTGTTCCTCACTCGTTTGCTTATGAGTAGTCCCAGTCCTTCCAAATGCAGGTCATTTTCATTTGGCTTCCCAAAGTACAGAAAGATTACCCACTCACTTTACTCAATCCTTCAAACTTATTCCTATGTACTTCACTCCCATAATGTCCACTTCTCCGGTGTAGCTGCGAGCTGTTTCAGTTTGCCGACATGATACAAGGTGCGTACGTTCCAGAATCATTGTCCCTTTTTCATGCCAAATTCATGCTTTTAGTTTCTTTAATAACGCATGGTCAATTTTTGCTTGACTTTCTCTTTAGCCAAACGAGATCGTTTTGTTTGTTTATCATGAATAATGAAATTTTTTTCATCTAAAAATAATACGGAGACTCACCACGTTTGTGCAAGTGCACTACTTCCTTAGCTGCTAGCTACAGCAGTTGGTCAAGATGGTGAACTTTTTTGGTCTCAATTTAACTTTATATTTCAACATGAGTCGAACGCTCCAATCAGATATTTGCAGTTTTTCTCGCCATTTGAGTTGCAATGCGCCGTGGATTTTGTTCAATGTGGGTATTCACGTTTCGCAAAAATTTCTTTGTTTGTTGTCGACTTTTTTCGGCCAGATCGGAGGCGATCTGCCTCACTGCTGGTATCGTTCTAATGCGATATGGTGCGATACACAAACAGTTTGTTTACTTTCAAATGTTGGTGTTTACAAACGATAGCTGGTTGTAAATTTCCAGCCAAATAGAGCGCAATCACACTGTTACGTTTCAATTCCATTAGCGAAAAACTGAAACTGATGCGCGTTAGAAAATAATGCTTTTGCGTGGTTGTCGACAATAAAATAATATGTCATTTTTGAAATTTTCAAAGCGTTATCATTTAGTTTGATAGATACACCGGCTTGAATTTGGTAACAGAACTATCTCTTTATAAATATTTTTATTATTTACCCGGTGATTCCAACAAACTGTTACAACGACCAACCCTGACTGCAGGAAGCTAAATTTTAGTAATTAAAGTAAATATTACTTAAGAAGGTATTACTGAAACATAATAGGTGCTTTTAGGAGGCGCGGATTATAACATCCCCGAGGAAGACTCAGTAAAATTTAGAAGACACGGAATACTGGAGAAAACAATAGAAGATTCAGTAAAATTTGTCTTAACATAAAATTTTCGTTTTAATAAATTTAGCTTACGTAATTTCTGTAGCATGATTTTGTCCAGTAATGTGATTGTAATTTCTATACAATAATAAACTAGACAGTATTAATAGTTTTGTGTTATATATAAGCTTATATCCCGCGGTTATTTGATGTTATCGTACTGTTAAAATTTATTTACCTCTTTGCAGTAATTTAATAAACCTACTCCTTGTACAATCAAAGATTCAACGTTTTTAATTTATTTATTTTAAGTTAGTTGTACAAATAAAGACTTACCCCTTGTACGACACCCCCAAAGTTATGTTGTTCTAATGGAACTTCAGCATTCGACTGCATAATGTCATTAGTGTACGGTAACAATAATTCTCCAAAGAAATCTGTACTTTCTCGAGGAATTTGAGTGGGCATATTGTCTATACTGCAGACTAACACGCCAGGACCTTTGAAGCTTTTCGTATCCTTATTCCGATCGGCATCGTACAAGCAAAATGGAGTGTCGATTGTGGTACATTCATTCATAAATTCTAAATAAAACGGTGTCTAAATAACTAAGGCGCTAAATATTTCATAGTGTTGATAATATTTGATGATAAAATATAGAATCTAAATTAAAGTTCTTAAAGACTATGTCTCTAATCTAAGTACGTGCATAGAATAGAAATTTGCAATTAAAGTTTCTATTTCCAAAACAGAGAATAGACTAAAGGTATTTAATATAGACCAGTTCCTTGATACCAGGCAAGTTCTTTTAACTAGTTGTATTCAAAGAGTTGACGAATTCGAAGAGATGAAGAACATGTATTATGAACACAGATAATTCCTGCAGATATCGTCAGATGTCGCTTAGCGGAGATGATTAATGAGTAAATTTTCTCCTGAAATTAAGCTAGTTAATCGTAATTTTGGACTGGATCGAAACCAGTTTTATATTCGTCAAGTGGTTATTGTCACTTTTCTACATGCAAAGCATTATATGTAGTAATAAATTCAAACACGTACCTATAGATCCACCTGGATCAGCAGATATATCACAAATTGCTAACATTCGATGAGGCAATGCCGGTGCACCGACAGATGTAGGCAGCCATGGTGCATGTGTTGGTCGCAGCAAGTGTTTGGCATCGGGAATTGTTAACAGTTTCGGACTATTAACGGCCCAGTAAATACCATTGACAATCACTGATGCGTAAGGCGCTATCTGCTTGCTGAAAATCGAAATATACCGTTCTGGATATTCTTCATATTCGCCAGCATCAAAACCACCACCATCTTTACGCTGTAGGTAATGCTTACGACGAATTTCGCAACCATATACCTGCAAAGAGAAATATTTTATAAAGAAGGAACTACTGGATCCATTAAGCTTATAAGATAGGTCAAGTTGATGTTTTCATTACTTCTCTATATTATGTTTTCTACAGAAATGAACAGTGCATGTAATTTGACAACCCTTATTAGGTTCTGAATGCTAAGTAAATAATATTTAGTTACCTAAATCTAGCTTTCTATCTAAAATCTATTTATTTATCTTGTTTAGTGTTACAGTGATTTGGAGTAACCATATTCATTAATAAAACAAATTTACATAAATGAAGCTTTAATTAATAATGTTAAAATACTAAATAAACAAATAACATTTAAATCAAATGACATAATTAGAGAATGCCAACAAACACATTAAACAAATTTTATTTTACAATTTTTGAAATAATTTTAACTTTTGAAAATAACTGGTTAATACTTTAGCATTAGTAATATATAATGGATAGAAATTATGTATATTGCATATAAAGTTGTTAAAGTTTGGAACCGTTTAAAAAACAATAGAATCATAAACTGAAGAAGAATTGATAGTCGTATGATTACTTCTTTTTGACTTGTCAGCATGATTTTTCATAAAATGTCTTCTTTTCGATTACTATTGTAATCTCGAAATCCGGATTATGAAGTCTTATTTTATTTTATAATAAAATAAAAAAATAATATTTTGGAGTAGGAACATTGTTTTATTAATGACTATTTATTTATCTTTTAAGTGTGGCCATCCTACTATATTTCAATGTAGTGCCACACTCAGAGTATATTTTTAGGTGAGATAAACGGATTCTAAAAGTTTGATCAAAGGTATTCAAATATATCATCAAATACGAAGGTTGTAGTAGTAGTAGTATTTATTTATTTGACAAATTGTCATTTCAATTACAATCATAAGTAACAGAGTTTAATATCTTAAACTATAATGAATATAAACTATAATAATTATAATAATAAGGAATTTGAACACTAACAACTAAAACAGGAAAAAAAAAAAATAATAAATACCATAATAATTAAAAATAAAAGGAATTAGGATATAAAATCTCACATTGATAATAAGAGAATAAATATAATATAGATAATAGAAAGAAGAAAAATGAAGAAATGACGGAAAACTGCTCAACAATTTATCAGTATATTATATCATGGCAATCGATATCAGTAATACCACATCACTCACTCCTCCATGTTAGTGTACGCTAGATAGATTTTAATTCGTTTTTAAACCTATTAATATTACTTATTTCTCTCAGAGATTTGT
Source organism: Adranes taylori (assembly GCA_009867245.2). Taxonomy (NCBI): domain Eukaryota; kingdom Metazoa; phylum Arthropoda; class Insecta; order Coleoptera; family Staphylinidae; genus Adranes; species Adranes taylori. Next base: position 647 of record WYDF02024791.1, on the reverse strand, counting down.
TATTTTTGTACTCCAACATGGTAGGTGCTAGTAATTGTCAATTTCATATTTTTAGCCGAAACATAAAAACCTTTATTTCGCCGTGTGTTGTTTAAATTTGTTTTCTCTTCTTGTCATTTTAAAGTAGCTTGGCATCAAGTTTTTATCAATTTTATATCAAAAGATCATCGTATTATATTCAATAGCTGATGAAACGTAAAGCCATTTCAATGTTTCCAACATAGTTGTTATTTCAGTCTGCCTATTACAACCAAAAATATTATTCTCATCCCTCAATTATGCAGTTTTTGCAGTCTATCAATGAGTTGTTTCTTAACTCTAAACAGTAGAGGAACAGTAAACAATGTGTGGTTGTATGATTGTTTTATATATTAGCAATTTAGTCCACGTTATTAGTTTCTTGTATTCCACATTTTTGTGTTTCATTTCGTCATCTAGAATAACCCCTAAATATTTCATCTCTCTTACCTCTCAATTTCAGTATCATGTCTTTCTATTTTAATGTTCTCAGTAAAGACACTTAAGAGATGTGTTGCCCCAATTAGCATAAATTTCGTTTATTTTAATCTATTGTGGCACATGTACTTAATACTTCTGCTAACTCTGTATTTATGATATCTGCAATTGTGTTTATGTTTCTCCCACTT
>WYDF02024780.1:0-13041 GCA_009867245.2 Adranes taylori | reverse complement strand
ATAAATAAATTAAATATTGCAAAAACGAGTGGTATATTTATTTAGAATTAGTAAGACATAATTTTAGATGCTGAATATAATAAATCAAAATACTGATACTTTACAAGATGAATAACATAAAAAAACTATGGTCACGTTGAGATAGATTAAGAAACGAAGCCTGGAGAATATCTAGAGAAGTTTAAAATAAGCAAATTGATAAATTCAAACGTTTTAGGTATCCATATGAAACTATACACACACACAAACACACCTTAATTTTAAATTAATACATCTGGCAGATGGTTGTTGCATTTAAATCCATTGCATAAAACAAATACCTATAGATGAGGCTAGCATAAATAATATTTTGTTTCGTTTAAATTATTGTACCTCATTATACATTTAAGAGGCCGTTGTCCTAACCCCCTGTTTACGGCGCAGTGCAGCCGAACATCATTCATATAAAACCGTGCAAACTTTTTGCCTGTTTAAACATTAAAAGGAGTTAACAAAACAAAAAACAAATACGACGAAAATTATACACCAATGGTTCTTAAATTATTGTGTCTTCTTAAAATGATATGCAAAACGCACCATAATTTCAGTGGCTGATTCGTACAACTCATACATGTGTATGAACACAAAATTGCTTACTAGTCTAATGTTTTAAATATTAATAAGGAGGTCCAAATACATTCGTGCCAGAATGCCTCGTTCACTACGTATGTGATTTGGACACTGGATTTCGAACCTATAAATTATTTAATGCTTGAGGTAAATTTGGGATTTAGAAGTGATTTACATATCCTATTTTGGTTTCTCATTTTTTTTAATTAGATATACAGTCATTGACACAAGCCATGAGTAAAACGTATTTGCATCATGTGATAACTGTATATTAAAAATTACTTGTTTGTATTATCAATAGGGGTATTGTTTACAAAGTAAATGTTTACTTAATTGTTTAACTTTTACTAACTTAATATTTATGTTAGATACTTATACGTTTCCATTTGCAGGTATGAATTAAAAACAAATTTATAATGTAAACAATAAATATACAAAAGAATTATTCTAAACAAATTAGACACATTAAACGCTATAAATATTTAAGATTACTATAATTACAATATTGAATTTATTCCGCTGATTAATCAAGAAAATCAATTTTAATTACCATACGTATTACATATGTCGTTAGATCATGTCTCATTTTATCATGAAAAATCTTTTCTTATAGTTCAGATTTTATTATTAAGGTTATCACGATTATTTAATGTTTCTAATAAACTTTTTTTATTGGAAATGGCATTGAACATTATCATAAAAATTAAAAAAATGTAACTTAGGAGAATGTATATTTGAATTAAATAGGAATTAAACATTATTATATAAAGTATATAAAATTAAATAAAAATTAAAGAGTATATTTATAAAATGTTTTGCTTCTTATCGATTATAAATTAAATATATTAGAAATTTATTAATAGTATTAATTGAATTATTGTATTATTGAAACTTCTTCAATAATAAATATTTTTTTAAATCGAAGTATTACAAACTATTCTATTATAATTCATAAATAATTTTTGTTATTACTTCTTTCTTTAAAGAAAATGAACAAGAAGAAATAAATAAATTTAAAAAAAACATTAAAAAATTAAGAAAACTTAATCTCTCAATCAAATCCCATTTAAATTATTATTTTTGAGTTAGAAAAATGTTGTGATTAAAAGAACCAAAAAATTTATATAAAATTAAAGTATTAAAATTAAAGAAATCTAATATTGAAATACAAATATTGTTTAATAATAATAATAGAAGTATATTCTAAAAACCGTATGTCGTCTTCAAATTTCCAACCAATTAAAATGATTTTATGTGAACTGTTCAAAATTATTTAATAATATTTATTTTGACTATATATTTTTATTCGTACTTTAAAATAAATATTCTTTAAAATAAATTTATTATTGTAATTACATATTAATTAATTTTCTTCACAGTTATGTAATAAACATTATCATATGTTTATATTGATAAAACAATCTATTGTGAAATAACTTTGTTTAACGTAGAATTCCATCTAATTGTTGAAAGATGTGAAACGTTGTTTCAAATTGTTTACTTAAAATGAGATTTTATCATAATAACGAGCGTAAAACATTTAAATGTCAATAATACCCCTTTAAGAGAAACCGTATAATTTTATATAGTGAGAAAAGTGGGAAAAGTTGTAAAACATTTTTAATAAATTCGCAAATCAATCTAAATTTGAATTTAAAAACAGTGGAATAAAAAACACTTACTTGATAGATATATCCTCGAGCGTAATCTTCCGTCGTCCATCCAAATCCATGCAAAACTTGGAGGACTTGCTCCTTTTGCAACACAGAAAATAGCCGATCGAGAAGAATCTTGAGCCGGATGGGTAATGCTTGACACCCGTATAGCACAAGACTGGCGACGTCAAACGCCACATTCGGTTGCACCGGTTCGGGAGCACTGTTGGCGAACAAATGTCGCGTCCCCAATTTGTCGAGCGCTGCAACAAAACAGAGAACGAACGGTATATTACAAGGTAAGCACCGATTCACACGCACACCGTTAATACATGTTATCTGGCTGGCCAACGCGAGAGGTCTGCTGTCGTCGTGGTTCGCATAACGCGTTACCGACGACAGGAATCGGTTTAGCGACTCTACTGTTATAGTGGGGGGTCATGCGCTATGTCGCGAGCGTCGCGGCGTCTATTGGGGCGGAGCTAAATACGCCCGTCACGCTGTGCGGGGGTGGACAAATGCAATCGACGGAAGGGACAAAACAGAGATAGACAGCGGGCTTTGTTCTGTCGCGTCGGGTCGCGTCGGTTGTATTGACAAAGGTGGACGTTGTGCTATGCTACGGCCGCGGTCACCGTTCTTTGACTCTTTCTCGCTCTCACACTCTCTACTCCTTTATTTCATTTAGATTCATTCGTGCGTTCCTTTGCGAAGCAGTTCTGTTTACTCGTATCCTTGTTATAGATGCTGCGGCGAATCTTGATGAATATAAATTCTCAAACTAGAGCGCGCTCGTATGTTTGCTTCGCTTTTATTTTCTATTTACATTGCAGCTAGAATTAAGTTTTCTTTTCAGAAAACAAATTGACGAAACTTTGCAATTTGTTATCCTTTAATGTACATACAAGTTCTATGTTATATGGATAGGTATTAAATATATTTATTGTATTATCACCTAAGAGGGGGAGGGGTACCAACATTTAATTATATTTGTACAAAACTTCAAACCATTAAAATTAATTAGCGGTCACGGCAAAAGTTGTTTTGCCCGTTCTAACAACCGTTATCTTCCGGGTGAAACAAACACTGTTTCGTCCGTTGTAATTCTATTTGTAACCCAGTTATGAGTTGGTCGAACACATAACTGCCGGCAACCGTAATTAAAAAAAAAAATGAAAATTGGTTTGTCTAATCCACAATATAAATTTATTTACTTAAATGTTGTTATACGAAATTTTCAAATGTGTAGCCACCGCCAGGACTATTACAAAACCTTAATACTATTTTATGATAAAGAACTAAATATTTTATAATATTAGTTTACGTGCCCTAATCTAAATATACAAAAATGTTGATATACCACTTATCGTTTTTATTAAATTTGTTTTATGAAATCGAACTTAAAACGAACATAAAACGTAAGAAAAGTAATCAATATCATCTGATTTAATTTTTAATTAAAGGAACATTTGAGGTGTTAAATTTAAATATTTTTACAAAATTACTATTATAAAGGAAATTACCAGTACATGTTTTGAAATTTCTGTGGAAAATATAAAATCAAACGTAGCTTTGCCCGTTGTCTTTTTTATGTGTTCGGCGAACACATATCTGCGTTACAAATAAGAAACACGCCTTAACACCACCTGGAGCCCCACGGAGGAACCTAACCAAAACAGAAATCTAATTAACACCGACCGAAGCTATGGTATAAGTATAACTTCCATATGTGGATTTGTGGTATGACTTCGATTTGTGGTTTCCTAGATCATAGAGGACAACGAAACAAACAAACATTCATTTTAATTTATAAAGACAAGGATATGGTGGATATATGAATAATATGAAATGATATAATGGAGTTGCCGGGTGGCTGATTTTAATCCTCTTTTTTAGACTTAACCCTCTTCGCTCAAAAGTAGAGTTGAAACATAAAATATTACGCTTTAAATAAAATTTAATAAATAAGCAACAATTTAACTGATTGTAAGACATAACAACTAAAACCTCGACAGGAGTTCAAACCCCGACATTGGGCAATTAAAGATCAAATATGATTGTTAGAATACAGAACTAGACCAAATTGCATCGGTGTGGAAAAATTTCTGTGGGACCCGCATGCTATTTATGGAGACGTGAGGAATTATGAGGAGGAATCGGATATATTATTACCTGACATGAAAGCCGCAATTGACAAATTAAGAGAAGGTAAAGCAATAGGAATCGACAGAACATCGTGCAGGCTTTTGACGAAAGGGGGCAAAAAATCTTACAAATTGTCTCATAAGATTTGGAAAACAGGCTTATGGCCAGAGGACTGCTCAACTTTAGTATTGCTTCCCCTACATAAGAAAAGGTCAGAAACAATCTGCGAAAACAATCGTCTGATAGACCTGATATCACTTTCCAGCAAGATTATGTTGTACATTCTTCAAGTGAGACTACAAACCTTTCTGCTACATGAAAAAGCTCCAGAACAAGCCGGATTTGTGAAAGGACGGGATACTTGAGCAAATAATTTTAAATGTGAGGCAGCTTATAGAAAAGGCCCGAGAATACTCGGTACCGATATATCTGTGCTTTGTAGATTACGAGAGTGCGTTTAATAATGTTCGTTGGCCCAGGCTATGTACGACTTTAGCAGAATTTGGAGTACCATGCCATCTTATCGCTCTTGTTAAAACCCTGTATAAGAATTCGTAGACGGTTGTTAAGATCGATAACTCATTATCCAAAAAATGATTCTTTAGGAACGGCGTTCGTCAAAGCTGCGTATTCTCACCGCTACTCTACAACATCTATAGTGAAGTAGTGATGCAGGGCACTTTAGACAACTGGACCGGAGAAGTGAAGATTGCTGGAAGGCGCTTTACAAACCTTCGATTTGCGGATGATACTCTTCTGATAGCTAACAGCACTGGAGAGCTTTTAGAGTTTCTTCAAAGGGAGGAAGACGTAAGCCGATACTATAGGGTCAAAATGAATGCCAACAAAACAAAAATCATGATAATAGACCGAGATAACAAAAGTCGAAGACAACCTACAAAAATAGGGAACTTTGAAGTTGTAGAAAATTTGTATATTTGGCCTTCATGCTGCATAAGTCTGGTTCTTGCGAATTGGAAATAAGACGGCGAATTGAAATTTCCCGCTCAACCATGATAAAATGAACAGAAATCCGAAAGGATCGAAATATCACTAGGAATACGATGGCAAGCAAGCCTTGTAAATGCCCTAAATTTTCCCGTTATTTTTCGTATGCTTCAGGGACCTGGGTAACACGTTCCAACGACAGGAGAAGAATTGATGTGGTTGAAATGTTTGTCTGGCGAGTTCCCTGGACGGCTAGAAGAACAAATGTCTCCATCTTAAATAAGGCCAAACACATAGAAATATTGTCATCAATGTACATATGTACGAATTTTGAGATTTTTCGGACACATCTCTCGACATGACAGCATAGAAAAACTTGTTGTTCAGGGAAAACCGGAATGGAAAAGAAACTGTTCCAATCCCCAACTAGATGAACTGATATTATTTCGAAACTAACAGAAACAAGTTTCACTAAAGAAGCGCGCCAAGCGAATGATCGACAGACCTGGAATTCAACTGTTAAACGAATAATACAGAGATCAGAAGATTGCCCTATTCAACGTCAACATCCACCGTAGTCACTACATGTCGGTCACGACGTTGGACGAAGAAGAAGAAGACATAACTCTTTTACTAAAGATTGCTGCTAATTGATAATTTGAATGAAATAAAACACAATAATTTGAAGTAAATATAAATAGCACAAATATTTTGAAATTAAGTGACAAGAACAATATATAATACATAACATGTATAATAAATATACATTTCTAAGACTATAGTTTTATATAATAATTACAAAAATAAAATAAATGACAAAAATATAATGTGACATTATTTCAATGTCAAATAGTGTTTACAAAAGAAATAATGGATATAATAAAAAAAGCTGAAAAGGTAATTGGTTAAGAAAGTCAAGCGCAAAACTACTTGAGATTTGCAACATTTCTGATTAGGAGTTGACAGAATCGGACAATAGATGACAATAAGTCTTGTTTTGGTTACCCCAAATAGTAATCCTGTCTACACTGTATGGGTGGCCGCTTCCGACAAAGAAAGCCATTAGTTTACGAGTGCCTAGCTGGATACTACGACAAACAAACTAGTAAATTGTAATCCTATTTACAGTTGGTAACATTCGTTTATAGAGTTCATTGTTGGCACGCTTGTTTTAGATATAATCTTTATTTAAATCTTTCCTGGCAGCTAGTAGAACCATTCATGCATTCATGTGTATCATTAGGAATTAGAATATCGTATCTGGATAAAAGTTTTGCGAATTCTTATTGGAATTACAGTTAAAACTCCAGAACTTATAAATTATTCTTTTAATATGTGCTATTTATCAATTTCAAGTTATGTTACGTGCATTAGTACTATTTTATCAATCCGTATGTTTTATAGTCTGACAATAAAGAAGTAGGAATTGTTAATACTGTAAATAGTCATATTCTATTTATCAGATGTTTTTATATTGTGTTTGAAAATTTAGTATTTAGTAACAAAATGCTTTATTTAATTAAAATTCATGTAATCAAAATTCCTTATTTGTAGTTCAATCAACAAGTTGAGAGTGTCAGCAATGAAACATAATAAAAAGTGTAAATAATTTTAAAATGTAGTGTAAAACATTTTTGTCTGTTACAAATATCATGTTTACAAATCGAAAATTCATAAAATAAATTGCTCTTATCATCTGAAGTTTATAGGATTTTTAACAAAATTCACGTGATTCATATTGAATCTGCGCTCGCTAGTATATACGTATCTATTTAGAAATATGTTTCTAATACGGATGCTATTGATTTACAAAAAATGGCAATAAAGAAGTACCTTTAAAAGATTTAAATGACTAATTATTTGATTTCATAAATAATATCCCAATTGGATCAGAAGTTGGGATAAAAGTAGGAATTAGAAGTGATGAAGAGGAAATCGTTAACTGCGGTTTTACGTTCGCTACTAATTATCTTTCATACAACCCAAAAAACATAAAAAAAAGTATTGTCATAGGACTTGCAGGCAGAGCCATAATATTATCCAGTGTCAACAATAGAGAAAGAGCAATAAACAAAGCTAAACAAACACTGCTAGACAACAATTACCCACAGAAACAAAATAAACAATATATTAAAAAAAGAATCACTATAACCAAAACAAATATGAAAATAAAACTAATAATTTAACCAAAAATAGAGAAATCGCTATACCATACATAAAAAAATTTTCAGAAAACATTACAACTTGGTTAAAAAACACAACATAAAAGTATGTCATAACTATTATGATAATCTAAATAAAATTCACAGAAAACTAAAAACAAAAATTCCACAAAATAGAAGATCACACCTTATTTACAAAATTCCATGTCAAAACTGTACAGGAACTTATATAGGTACGACCGGACAATACTTAGAAAACAGACTAAATGGACACAAATATCAAAAAAATAGCAATACAGCATTACAAAAACATGAAAAAAAATACAGGACATAAATTTAATTACAAAAATACAGGAATATTAAGAACCGAACACAATTATAGAAAAAGATTATTCCTTAAAATGATAGAAATAAACAGAGACAAAAACAGTATAAACGATAAAACAGATATTCAACACTTATCTAAAATTTTCAGCAATATTTTAAATATAACACATTAATAAAAAAAAATAATAATAAAAAAATAAAATTTTCAAAGAAAAAAGCAATCAAATTACAACTTAAGTAAAAATATAAAAAGAAACATAATAAAAAAAAACAGCTTCAAAGTTTAAATAAATGTCCGTAGAATCCGCCAAGAATACAATCCGTATCTGTCAAAAAACTTCCATACAGCTGTTGATTGAAATCATAAATTATAACAATTTGTAATGGAGAAAGTATTTATGTATTATAATTTGTAAGTCAATATGTAATAAAAAATAAATTAAAGTCATTTCCGAAGAAGGGGGCGATTTGCCTCCGAAACGTTAAATATATGGAATGCAGAGGAATAGTTTACATCATTACTGATGTGTTCTGGGAGACTATTAAACGCACTCCACATAGTATAAATGGGTACATATTATTAAAAGGCTCAGTATCCGGAATTATGCCTGGGCAGTAAGAGTTAAATTTTACTAAGAATATAGGCTCAGTGTATTTTCAAGTGCCACCAGTTATATAAAATAATTCTTGCGGCAATCCATCTCTTGCAGTGTAAAGTACTCAAACGCAATTTACCTAACAAACTTTCATGTAAATTAACGCGTGCAAGATAAAAGCATCAAATAGTATTTTTTTCATGATGAATTAAGTGCAACCATATTTTAATATATTTAAATTCAGATCATGATTTGTCTTTAAAAGGTACTTTACAACTTTGTCATAGTAAACAGTTAACTATGTTTCATATAGATAATACAGGCTCTTATAGCTAATAGTTTAAACACGGGTAACATTTTAATAAACAATCGGATTTTCAGAATATTAGTTTAAAGAAAATATATAATTCTCTCAGGATTGACAGTTATATCTTTTATTGTATGACCCGTTTATTTTTAGTTTACTGTTTTCGGGTTGCACCTTATGTGTTTAATAAATAGTTTCATTCTTATCATTAACCATATCAATAAAAAAAGTTTGGTTTGTTATTGAAAAAAGTTGGGTTGTTGTAAAAAAGTTTGTGATTGATAAATTTTTATATTGACAAATTTTATATTTCAATAAGGAAGCGACTGTAGTTTCATCACTTGGGAAATTTAAAGATTTTTTTTTTAATGTGAAAAATCATTTATAAGCTTTTAATTTCCATTGTTCATAGTTTTATTAACATGTGACTTTATCTTGTTCTTACCAATTCAATTATTTTTGGAATTTATGTTAAGGTACGAACTATAATCTTTCAACCATGTTTCATTGGTTTCAAATCGTTTAAATTTTCTCACTTGCCATATTATGATTAAAATAAAATTTTAATTAAGAAAATATTTCTTTTGACACTTTTAGTTTATAATTTTGGTGGATTTATAATACATCTTTTTTAACATTATCAACTTATAAAGTCTGAAGCTGCGTATAACTGAATTGTAGTTTTTAGATCACTTTCTGATTTGCTTATTATTTACGTTCGAATTTTCTATGACACTTGTTTGCGAACGAAAATTTTATTATATTTAAAATTATTTGGTATGGTCATTTCCTCTGTTTCAATTGTCTTTTTGTCTGATGATGGAACAGTTGTAGTGTCGAAACGTGTCACATATCTTTTATTCTTGTTTTTCTTAATATAATACTATTTCAAAGTAGGAGCAACGTTGCCTTCTTAATTAAACATTTACTCCAATGCACTTGAACTTGTTAGCTTTTTTTAGGTTTTCTACTCTATGGAGAATATTTTTGACAAAAATTGACAAAGCCCATCTGTCATCGACGCACGTGTTTTATGACGATAGACAATAAACAAAAAAGCTTACAGTTTTTATAAGCCCTTTTCTCAAATTTAAATTGCAGGCTATTAATTTTAGTTAAATGACTTGACCCTTAGCTATTTTTGAGATTCTCACGCACTGCGAATTTAAAATGATACTATTTATCTATCACATGTGAATACCTAGATATCTGGAGAGTGGAATTCATTTTTAAGAATGCATTTTGAATCTGTTTTGAAATGTAAGCTTTTCCAATTGAAAACATATGAAAAAAGATGATGCCTGGAATTGAAAAGCGTTTCTAGTGTACACATAAACCTTTCATAAGAGAATTACATTCATCTTATTTTTACTCTTTTTGTTACAGGAAAATTCATCAATCATTATGACAGCCAACTAGGAGAATATCAGACGAGCCGTAAGTCTTTTTAGATACATATTTATATGCCGGCCATATTATTATTGTGTTTGTTTGCATTTTATGTTGAGGGATTTTTATCAAAGGTGGCGTCTAATTATTTATAACTATAATTTACATATCATAGAATATAAAGTCAACAATTTTTAACTACTTTTCATATAATTTTTGATCTATAAACTTAGTATTTTTAATGATATATTTTTTATTAGTTCTACTACAGATATGTTCGAAGGTTGCATATTTATGATTAAAAATATTTTTGGATTATAAATATTATTTGATGTAATGGTACTATGAAGAGCAGTAACAACAAATTTTTATATTGTATGAGGTATGATCAGATAATATGGAGAATTGCCATTTTTCTCCACTAATTCTCAACGTAAATATTGTCTCCTTCAGAGTAATCCCCACTCAACATAATACACTTCTTTCAACGTTTTACAACCCTTCAAACAAGTCTGAAATTCAGTTTCCGAATGGCGATTAAAAACTTAGTGATCCTTTCTTGATCTCGTGAATTGCGGCAAAATGTCGTCCATTCATCTTCGGGATCATAATGGTACTGTTTTTGGCAAAAAATTCACGAACAAGCAACTAAGTGTGCGTAGGTGTATTATCGTGTTGCAATGACCAGGAGGTGCTTCGCTACAAAATAGGACACTTTATTCGGATTGTTTCACATATCTCCTCAGTAAAACTTCAGTACTCTTTATTGAATCTACGATCCGGTAGCAAAAAAAAACATAGTACACAGTGCCATTGATGTTTAAGAGAACATTAAATAGAACCTTCCAATCATTTTTCATCACCAGTTATGATTTGCTTCAGCAATTCTGGATTGTGGCTGATTTCATTAAGCTGCATCAATTTCACACTGGTTCTGATCGAAATTGAACAATTTGAAAATAAACTTTGCTGTCACTTATCTCATACCCAGAACATCCGAAATAATGGCTTTTACACGAACTAGATTAAATCCCAACATCTTTAGAAACTTTTCTGATAGTAAATCCGTCCATCACAATTTTCTTCTCCGTCACGAAGATGTTATGTGTTATTATGCTTAGGACATGCTAGTCATCGTCAACATCTTCGCGACTCTCTTTGAAACACTTGTACCTCTAAACGGTTGTATTTTTTATAGCAAAATTATTAACGAACATTTAACATATCCAGCACTTTGCTGTCCTTTATTTTCCTTTAATCCAAAACTTTGTTCCAAATTTTTGTTCAATTTTTTTCACACGTAAAATATCACTCTGACAGTAAAATAAAAGTAACATACCTTATTGACAGCTAGCAATAGTGTAAATAACCAATATGGCTACAGTAGTCAAGGGGAAGTATCTACCACGAGAACAAATTGATAGTTCAACTTCTAGTACCCGCGAAATTCAAAAATTCCATGTATTATCTTATCATAGTTTGTAGTATGCAATTTTTGTACACGCTTGTTTCTACTATTTTTGGTCGGCAGTTGCGAGAGTTGAGAGTTATACAAAGTGAGAGGTATAAAGCGTATCCAATTCATATCGCAACAGAGAAATTATTTCTCATGTTTATTTGCTACAGAAGCAGAAGTGGTTTAATCATTTTATATTTTCCAGAAAACATCTTATTGTTTAGTGTATCCAACTCTTTGCTTTGATAATTTGATAAAGTCTGTGAAGAAATGACTCAGCCGATGCACAAACGTAGTCATATGGAATTTCTTCCCCATTCAGACGAAGCACTGACTTCAAGGAATCATAATCTTTCTATTTATTTGTGCAAATTTTTTCAAAAATTTCCTAGATGGAAAATTCCATTGGGTTTGAATCTGGTAAATTCAAAAGCCAATAACGAGCCAAAATTGTTCTTCCCCAATTTTGATGCTTAGAAGCTTTATCTTGGCGCCACTGTCGGTGACAAACCTAAAAGCGCCATTACCGATTTTTGCTGAAAGGCCCACGATCTATCGCGGTCTATCAGTTTTCCAGACCAAGTCCTTAGATTTTGTTTTGATACATTCCCCTTCCCATTTGAAGGGATGGCGACTTTACCCATGAAATATCATGTTCCATATTGGATCAATCTTTTGCAACATTGTGTCCTTCATTATCACTAGAACCTGGATTCTCTTGAACCGTAGATATTTTACTTCCTATATTTTGATTACCATATATTTTACATTGTTGGTTTGATTAAATTGATACATGCTTAAAGCTCTAGGTTTATAGTTATTTACTAGAAGTAGCATTCCACAAAGTGGGTACTTGCATAATTTTGCAACATCCAATTTTAGCAATTGCCGCATTTAACTCTTCCATACTTGGGAGATGACAGCAGAAAATTTATATTTGGGTTAATTTGTGTCATAGTTTTATTTTTACCATTTTATAAATGCGTTATTTTACTTATGTGTTAGAGGCTTAGAAACGGACAAATTCGTTGATTCCAGGGCTTGTGCTGACCTGATAGGACAGCCTTATTATCACTTTTTCTTTGTTTCTTTTTACACTGCTTTTTTTATGTAATCAGCAATTTACGCGTTTTCGAAGGTACCTTTTTTTTCTTGGGTCTGATGAACGTCTACGCATCCATTTGACATGCATGCTCTTGGTTTTTGAGTCAAATTGAAAACTTTATATTAAAATAAAACGAAAAGTATATTGTCTAATCTACTGTATGAAATTTGATTCCAGAGTGTTATACAACTACATCTGAATTTTAGTTTAATCACAGGACATCACTTCCTCTGAAGATGGCTACTGTGTAGGTGAAAGTAAACTCACGAATCAGATTTCTGATTACAGTGGATTGGAGGATATATCTGTCGTTTTATTTTAAGCTAAAGTTTTCAGTTTGAC
>WYDF02024769.1:0-13041 GCA_009867245.2 Adranes taylori | reverse complement strand
AATATATACGAAACTCGAAACGCTTTTGCTTTTTTAACTCAACTTAGGGAACTAATAAAAACTTTTCGGATTCAACGCTTTCAAAGAAAAAGGATATATAGTATATATATCCCATTTTTGTACTTATTTCAAGTCAGCGCATATGGTCACTAGAAAGGTTCTATTAAAGTTTTTTGCGAAAATGGGTTTAATCGTCTAGAGATTATAGCTCGATTATGTTAAATGATTACGCTGTAAAAGTCAATAGTGTAGTGTACATATTGAAGCTCATATGAATATTAATTTTTTCGAGCACGCAGAAATGCCCAATGTCTGTTTAGCATTTCTGCTAAACGGTAGACCATTAAAAAATATTATTTTTGTACGACCATTTATGTTTAATGTCACGATGCCACAAATAATTTATAACATAATTAAAATAACATGGTGTAACAATTTTAATGTTCTAATACTTTCTAAGACCTACAGTATTGCTATCACCTAAAGTAGAAGAGATCTAAAAAGTGATCTAAACTTATTTCCTTTGTTCTTTTTTTTGTAGTCTGCTGATGACAAAGTTAGTGTCGAAACGCATGACATATTATTCTGCGTTGAATAAAATACCATTTATAATATTTTTGGTGACCTTATGTTGCAATTCATAGAATATTTTTAAAACAAACTGGAGAAAAAGTAACAAACAAAATAAACAGCTATAATTACAAATGTTGAGTCTATAACTGTGCCTGCTATTCTATGCGAGTTAATTTTTTAGTGTAACATCAAACAATCACGATCGTTTGTGGAAAAATCATTTTGGGCGAATTATTCGGGTTTATAAGCAAGGACCTTTAGATATTATGGTGGATTCGCTGGTGTTTGGCGATGTGATTATACAGCAAATAATTTGTTTACAGATTTTTCGAGTTATATTACACAAATAATATAGAAAGTAAAATATACTTTCGCAAACTAAAAATTTAGTAAATAATTAAGACTTAATAATGTGAAATCCTCATGAGACTTCAACTGCTGCCGTCGTACAAAAAAAGCATTACTGGAACAATAAAAATCGTCCTTATTAGCGTTTTATTTTCTCGAGCGGTTTAGCTGTATCATAGCATCATCAGGTACTATAATGCGTAACAAACAAAAATATATAAATAAAATAAATTGATAAACAGAGAATATGTGAATGAGAGAATGATTTTAAGAAATGGTAAAATATGAATGGAAGGTGAAGAAGCACGAAGAGGAGAGAGTGGTAGATAGTACACATAAGGATTCAATGGGTGTGTGTAGAAAACAAGTGAATATGAATGAATAGGGAATAGAAAACAAAAAAGCTTATGAAAGGGATGGATGGTCGATGGTGTTTTGTGAAAGGAAGATGAATGAAAGGCTATGGGTGATACAAAAATTGGAATTAAGCCTGAAAGCCAGCCAGAAAGAGGGGATGAGAGATAGTAAATATAACAAAAAGTAAAAGTTCATAAGAGAGGAAGAAGGAATTCCTGGAGATTTATTGACTATGTTACGTATGACGAATAAAAGGTTATAGTTAGGTTTAGGTATGGGAACGTAGAAAGAAGAAATAGGTATTGGTTGGATGAAGATATGAGAACATGTAGGATAACTGGTTTGGAAGAAGAAGATTGGGAGCATTAGATTAATGGGTGCGTAGGGATATCTTAGAGTGAAAAAGAGGTAAAAATGGCAAGGATTTGGGAATTGTATTTTGGGGAAGAAGGGAAGGGGCTGGAATAGATGAGGATAAGGTGGTTTAATTTGGATTTAGTTAAATTTGGATAAGAGATACAGAGGAGACAAAAAGAATGTTTAGTTAGTATTATTGTAATGGGTCATATATTAAAGCTATTTCCATTCATGACGTTTGGGATATTAAAAACCTACCCGTATTAATATTTATTACTTTGATACTTCAACGTACATCATATCTTCGTTGGAAAATATTGTCATAGATCATGATTATCCATTCGTATTCAACAGTCTACAATCATTTGCAAGTATTTGAAAATTCTGCGTTTGTAAATATATTACATTTATAGGAGCCGCTTAAACGTAATAGCACATATTATTTAATACGAAACCTATAATTTAAAAGTTCGTATTGTTGAACGAAATCTCATAAAATGTCACTATATGAGAAATGATCCATATAATAGGTACATGCACGCAGGAGTTCATTCATATGTATGAAAATGTAACTCAAATTTGAATAAATCTCGTAACGTTGCTTTCTCTCTCGTTTCGTACGTTGTTCTTTTTTCTCTCTCCTCGCTCGACCGTTTCATATTTGATTTCCTACAATTCCTAGAATAGAAGAGATATTTGTATCCCGGAATCGTTGTTCACGATCTCCAATGAATAACTTATGGGATATACCATATTTTCGTGTACATATTTTGATTTCTTCTTGTAGTGGGAAATTTATTATATGTGAACGTTCAGGTAACACTTCTAATTGGTTTATTATAAATCGTTTGATATACAAGGCTTCTTTAGAAAGTTTTGGAATTTGGAATCAATGTCATGTAGTTAATTTCATTACTTTACAAATCTATATTTCAAAACAATAGTCTAAGATCAAAATCCTTTCCGATCAATATTTAAATTAATTAACTATAAAATAGATAGTAATATTTGAAACCACAATATATTCGGCACATGCCAAATTTGAAAGATATAAATGGACTCTTCTTCAAAACCATTTAATATTGAATGTAATCAAAATATATAGAAACATACATGAAGAGTGTGTTTGAAGTGTGAATGAGGTGTGATACATGAAGTGTGAATATAAGGGAGGAGGAATAAAAGGCATAAGGATAATGGAAAGAATTATTGAGAAGAGAAGGAAGAGGGAAGGGCATTAAGGAGATGAAACAAAGGAAAGATTGCCTATTTTTCTTCGAACAGAGGAGCAAAGAAAGTTAGTAGGGTGGTGTGTGTGAGAAAAAGAGTAAAGAGTATAGAAATGATGGAGGGATAGTTGAGGAAGAGGGAGGGGGGATAGGGAGATTAACGAATGAACAGGATTTAAAAATAAAAAAGATTCCTTATTCTTCGTAGTTTTTACAAATCTTTAGTAGTTTTTACAAAACCCTCATGCGATCCGTCATTCTTGTTCTGCAATTTTCTCCAGAATTTTTATCACGTTGGCCTGAATCCATTCTTGCTGCAGAATGTACTTCAATACTTTCAGGAACTTGTCTTGCGAGAGTATTTTCAAGTCAATTTAGTATATATCTTCTTCATCAGGCATAGCATCACTATTATCGGGAGGTACTTCCGGGAACAATATCTACTCCCGGATAGGGATCATCAGCATCAACAAATATAAATAATTAAATGCGCAATATGCCAAATGTACAAAATTAAGGTGACTGATATGGCCAATCCGAAGTTGTGATGCCCTATTCTTGTTTCCAGTCTGTGCAGATGCAGCTCCGATGTTCTGCGTCGATATCTTCTTATAAGCCCAACTCGAGTTTTTTCGTAACAAATGGTTATAAATCAGACGAATAAATTTTATTCATTGAAGCTGCGTCCACGTTCCGGGTCAACACGATTAAATTTCCAAAACTCTGGTGAAGTTTTGGTAATACATACTCACACGTTGACCTTGGAAGGATGTTTTATAGTTCTTTTCTTTCTTGATCAAAACACGCTATTTTACATTGAAGGTCCAAATGGATGATTAATTAGTAAAAACTACTTTTATCTATCCAATCCTTGCTTGCTGCGTTGCCCACTATAGTCGCTTTTCCATTTGATTTTTTGTTAAAAGTAATTGGATCAAAGTATTTCTATATGAAACGTCTCACTCCTTAAGCCTACTTTGTGTAGTTGGTTAGGGTACGATGATATACTTAACGCTTTCAGACAAGCCAAATTTTATTTTAAAGCGTAACAGAAGTATTCGTAGACATTGAAGAGAAAAAAACTATTCTGATCTCATACAAGCTGGAATAGTGATTTCCAGGTGTAAAGATTTCTTAAAATAAACATAATGTATTTTTTACTCCGACAAGACAGAAATACAGTAGTATTTGTGCAAAGTCGGTATGTTTTCGCCGATATGGACTATCACCTACTCTCGCCGCTCAATCGGCGAGAGTAGGTGTTAAACGAAGAAAGGGAAATATGAGATTCACACCTTTTTTGAATCCCATATTTAAGTTAAACGAAGAAAGGGAAATATGAGATTCAAACCTTAACAAAAGGATGTAGGATACAAACTGGAAATTCAACCTTATTTCATTTTGAGCACTAAATTATAAATTGATTTTCGACTCAAACAGCAAAATACTTCTCTATTTAGATTAAAAACTACATTATTGATTTGAAACGCAGAGGGAACCCCAGAACAGTGAAGTTTTGGCCGCAGGAAGATAATATTTCGTTGGTACAAGTAACATTTAAAAAAATATAGTTCAAATCCCCGAAGCTGCCACATAAACAGAAGGGGTCAGACCGATTCGGAAGAGGTGAGCGGGACATAAAGCGTGACCGAACCTTATGCTACAAATAGAAGCACCAATTCTTTGGGATTTTATTTCAAAAAAGTTAAGCTATGGGAGGGTCCTTATTTTTGGATGAATCCTACAAAGCCATTTACCCGACACCATTTGGTCCACGGACCAAGTAGACTGCCAAGAAGAATGTATTTCCTTATCACATTTTGAAAATATGGCAAAGGGTGAATTTTAAAGACCATGGGAGTTTTATTGTGGTCGCTTTCGGCAAATGAATTAGCTCTATCATTCCTAGCAATTGCTGAATGACTTGGGATCTAACATGGTTTAATTATCAAACCAGTATTGAATTAAATATTCTGCATTTATGATTGGCGAGTCCAAAGTTATCTAGTGTATTCAGAACACTTTTTGTGTCCGAGAAAATTACCGAACAATTTAGCTTGTATAGTATGATGACTCTATAGATTTGAGTTCTAAATCAATCTGGGAGTCCTAAATCAATTTTAGAGCAATACATTAGAGCAGTCTGGTCGAGCTGAATGGAATGGTCGAGCTGATGACTACTACGAATAAAATTCGTAGAAGTCATGAAAAAGATTACACACCTGAATTATTGTGTAATCACTTCCGGGGCTCTTGTGGATTAAGGAAAGAAATTAATGTCCAAAATGGAAAGGAATAAAAAATATGAGATCCCCGTACATGCCACATAAACCGAAAGGATCATCCTTCAAACCCATTCGGAATAGGTGAGTAACAAAGTAACGCTTGACTCAATCAATTAAACATATTGTGTTCAAATGGGATTTCGTATGCAGGGAAAAATCTCCCCCTATCTGAGATCGAAGAACAGTTTTTACAAAATCCTACCCTCATGCGATCCTAATTAAATCTAAATACAGCAGCATTGTGTTTATAGATTCTATATAGCGTGTGCATATAAATTTTACATAAAAATATTATACATATCTATGAAGTAGAATATATTTTCTTTTATTTTATTTTATTTACATAAATATATGGTAAATTGAAACTATATAACATTTATTCAAACAAGAAAATTAATGTTGAAATTCCAATATTCTTATGAGGTTCTAGTCTAGATTAACAACGAGTAATTTGGAAAAGCAGCAAGCAAATTTGCATTTAAATTCTCACGGGTCAAATTAATTTTAAATATTCATGATTTAAATCCAACTTTAGTTTCGGCTCGACTTTGCATATGCTTGAAACAAGAAAAAATAAAACAAAGGCAGAAAGAACTGGAAAATGTTAATGCTTTGCTAAAAAAATGTATACGAATAAGCTTCTGCTTAATTCCAAATTAAAAAGGCATTTTGTTGATACACGCTTATAAACTGTAACAAAGTTACTTATATAATAAAGAGTAATGAGATTAATTCGGGACAGTCTATATAAAATAACATTTTATATAAAATATTTACATGTATTATTGTGTGAAAGACATGAATAAGGATGATGGGATATATTTCAAATTTCGACAAAAATGTTGTAGACACCTATTAAGATAAGTAAATTAAGTTTGGGAATTAATTATTATACTTATTAAAATATTTTCCGTTATAATTAAAATTTAAAGATTATTTGTAAGAATTACATATCAATTATTCTGCTGGATAAATGTAAACAAATCTGATGATAGATTTCGTCCGCCGTGCAATGTGAATAGTATGATTGGGGATATTTGAAGTCTGTATACCAGCGTTTATGTGTGAGAGAGATAGTTAGTACTTCAACCTAACATCGCGAAGGATGTGTTAAAAGAAAATCGATTAGCTATCGCCAGCATTACATACCAATATATTATATAAGATATCCTTTACCTTCTGATAGTCGCGTATTCAGTTTCGTTAATAATATTATAATTTATTATTATTTTAACTCTCGCGAATACACTCTTGTCTATGAGTAACCGTAGTGAGCTAGACATGATGTGTGACGACTTATCAGACGTTCAGTGGCTAGTAGCTAGATATACACTTGGCTCTTGGCCTATAAATAGGCGCGTTTTAAATCAGATCCTGTTCCCATTCCGTGGAGTAGTTCAGACGAGATGAGCCAGCCAACCGCATAAGCCACAGCCACAGCCAGCTACAGCCACACCATCCAGGGGATACCTGTGAGTTTCTTTGGTAAGCATTATTATTTAGCTTACACTGTTTCGGTTGTATCATTGCATTGCATTGCATGTGTTGATTAGCATGTTTCGTTATACTGTGTGATAGATCGTATGCATGTAAGACATGTGTGTAGTTTGGTATTAACTTTTTTCCCGCTACCGCTTTCCTGTGTACTTAAGTGTATACGACTAGTACAATAGCTACGTCAGTTCAATTTGGCGACGTTGCGTATGTAGTAAACTAGTGATAGTCACCTGGCGTGCAGTAGTGTCAGTTCTCTATGGCAACGCTACGCAGCCATAGTATTCACCTTATCTCCATTCAAACTACGAGCGCATGTTGTTACTGTATCTGGTTGTACTCAATGACATACAGTAGCGTTAGTTCTTTAAGGCAACGCTACGCCGTCTTTAGTGTATACCACTAGTAAAGTTGGTGACATTCGTTTAGCAGACAGTAGCGTTAGTTCCTAATGCAGCGCTACGCAACTGTAGTACCTACCGTATTTCACCGTCCGAACTAAGAACGTATGTTATTGGTGTAACTGGTAGTATCCACTGACATACAGTAGCATTAATTAATAAGGCGATGCTACGCCGTCTTTAGTTCATACTACTAATGAAACTGGTAGCACCCGTTTGGCATACACTCACATCAGTTCCGGAGGCGACGTTACGAAGCCGTAGTATTTTCCTGTTATACCTTCCGTTTTGCGAATGATATTGAGTGATTGAAGTTACCGCCATTTTACATCGCTTTCCGTATTGTTACTTTAGCACCGCATTAAGTACTTGCTTTAACCGTAGCGTTAATATTTCGTTAAGTGCCGTTTTTTGTTATTAATATAATTTTAATTGCATGACCGTTTTGCTAAGCGCCGTTTTTTTGTGTATGTTCCTTAAAATATCGCATATTTTAGTTAATATTCATTTATTCGATTTATGATTAATATTTGATTGAGTATATATTTTTCTTTTGCTAATTGTTTATTTTGTGTGTAGAAAAACAATACACGATTCTGTTATAAGTTTAAATGTTGTTTTATTTACTAGTATTAAATTCAGTTACAGATACCCTCTAGAAAAAACGAGAACCTCTGGACAACTCAGAAGACTCGAAGCTACCTAAGCCCTCAGTAGTAACTGAGGACCGACGAACAACAACATCAGTTAGAAGTGCGGTATCACTATAAACCGACCTGGCGCCCGAAGCAACTTCCTGAAGACCGAGATAGTAAATGATTTAGTTGTGTCATTATTGTGACAGACGCTAAAGCTCCCCATTAGCAGCGTCACGAGTGGGAGTTCGCTTGGGATATATATCTATAACAGATAGATAGTAGTAAGTACGTGACATGTTTTGACATCCGAGCAGAGGGGCGTCGACGTCATTATAAAACTAATTAATGGAAGATATAGGTTTTTATTAGAATTAATGTCCTCTGTCCAGAGCTGAGAGTTTGGATGTGATTTCAAAAGATTACCCACTTATTTCCAACTTATTTCGGCAAGTATTTTTCAACAATTTAAAATTATTGAATGCATCTTAATAATATTCGGAAATAAGTATCCTTCTGAAACAAAGTGAAGAAAGTATTATCTCAGTTTTTTGTTACATTCAAGTAAAATAGTTTTAATTAATCGATCGACCCGGTTTTGTGGCATTGTCATTAAAATAATTGATTCCACTTATGTCTATCTAAGGGTATTCGGGAAAAAACCTCTAGTATCCGATTTGTCGCTCTTCAGATATGTTTGGGAGTTATAGGATCTTCCCCGATGTATGCTTTATGCTTGGAAGAGACATCGGAGTCCCCGTTAGAGTTTAGAACATTTTTTCTTACCAGTTAATACATGCTTAACCTCCTTTACAACAATTCCCCTATTTTACCTGACATCTTCTCCTTAATTGACATCTCATATAGAAAGAATAAGTCTCTTCTTATATTCATTACGGTTTTACGGCATAGTTTTTCGATCACTTAGATACTCGCTCACTCATTATTCTGGCACTATAGTCCACATAAGACCTGGCCTCTCCTGCAGTTGCCGTCTATTCTTCCTTGCTTGCAGCGCATCTCCTCTAGCTCCCCAGCGCCGGCATATCCTCTCTGACTCCATCAATCCACCTCTTGGCCTGTCCGGTTTCCTTCTGCCCTACGGTTGTTTGTTCGAGGGTCTACTTGTGGATTCCCTTCATTCTTATAACATGCCCCAGGTACCGCAGACGTTTCTTCTTCACCTCAGCAACCAGGTCAATATCACCGTAGAGTTGATGTACTTTTTGGATCTCTTAGATAAGAAGAGATTTTCCCAGCACACGAAATCTCATTTGAACATAATATTTTGAAATTGGACATTAACTTCTTTCCTTATTCCAAAACAGTCCCAGATTCGGGTCTTTTAAACATTCTCTTTTTCATGACTACTACGAATTTTATTCAGACAGCTCGACCATTCGAGATAACAACTCATCTGCAATACGTATGTATTGATCTAAAATTAACTTAGGATGCCCAGCTTATTTTTCTATATTTTATGCGGAAGCGCTGGCTATACTAAAATCTAAAGTTTATTATACTATACAAACTAAAATGTTCGGCAATTTTTTCAGACTCGAAAAATATCCTGAATACACTAGATAACTTTGAAGTCGTCAAAAATAAAGGCTGAATTTTCAATTCAATAGTGGTTTGATAATTAAACTATGCTAGATCTCAGATCATCCATTAATTGCTGGGAATGATAGAACTGATTCAATTGTCAAAAGCGGCCACAATAAAACTCCAATGGTCTTTGAAATTCACCACCCTGCGTTATCTTAAAAAATTTGAAAAGAAAATGAATTCTTCCACAGTCTACTTGGTCGGTGGATCAAATGGTGTCGGATAAATGGTTTTGTAGGATTCATCCAAAAATAAGGACCCCCTCACCATGGTTAACTTTTTTGAAATAAATTCCGAATGGATCTGAAGGATGACCCTTTCTATTTATGTGGCATCTACGGGGATTTGATCTATATTTTTTTAAATGTTACTTGAAGCAACAAAATATTATCTTCCTCCGCGCAAGACTTCAGTGTTTTGGGATCCCTCTCCATTTTAGATCAATAATTTAGTTTCTAATCTAAATATAAAAGTATTTTGATGTTTGACTAACTTTCTAATTAATAAGCTGAATATTAATTTATAATTTAGTGCTCAAAATGAACGCATTCTACATCCTCCTGTCAAGGTTTGAATCTCATATTTCCCATTCCTCGTTTAACTGAGCGGCGAAAGTCGGTGATAGGCCATATCGACGAAAATATAGCGACTTTAAACAACAACTACTGTATTTCTATCTTGTCGGAGTAAACAATACATTTAGTTTATTAGAAGAAATCTCTTCCACCTGGAAACCACTAATCCTCTTGTATGAGATAAGATCAGAATAGTTTCTCTTTTATTCAATATTGGTGTCTGCAGATACTTCTGTTGCGCTTTAAAATAAAATTTAGCTTATCTGAAAGCGTTAAGAATATTATCGTATCCAAAACAACTACACAAAGTAGACTTAAGGAATAAAGCGTTTCATATAGAAATACTGTAACATAGCATGTTACGTTAAATAAATAAAATGCAGCACCACGACCTGGAAAAAAAGTTCATAATATAAAACTACGCGTGTAGAATTTGCTGTCCGTCCGTAGATAGGAAATGCTGTGTTGACGTCCGCTAGTAATTGATATACAATTGGCCTGTCGGTCGTCGTGTGCAAACTGCTATGCTGCACTGAAATGAGTGAATACTGTACCACGGTAGAAAGTATTAAGTGAGTGGCTACACAAAGTCGCTATAAACACTGCCTGTTTGTATAGAATATTTTAGTTCATTTCAGAAACTCGAAGCTCTAGCAGCAGTAGCAGCAGCAGCAGTAGCAGCAGCAGCATCAGCAGCATCAGCAGTCTGACCAACGAGGTTAGTTTTAGCCACTCGACCACAGTAACACTGACTGTTCGGCGCGGTGTTACGTAGGTCATAGTGCTTTCTAGTATTCCTGCCATTATCATCTTCCAATATTGTATTAAAAGTAACCCCCCCTCCCTCCCGCCCCTCCATTGTACCACCCAATTTTAAATGCTCCTCGCATAGTTGTTATTATATCACCACACGTTTGCACCGCTTTACACGCACCACTTTTATATAACATTTTGTATTCATTAATTGCTTTATTAATCGCTAATCGCAATTAATGCGCTACTGTTTGATTTGACATCTAATTGTACATATCTTGCTTTGTATTTTGTAGACCAATACACGTATTTTGTACAATTGTTCATGCTCTTTTATTCATTAGCGATTAAGTTTGTTTCAGCTGCCCACAAGAACACGATCAACTGGACTGCTCACGTACTGGTAGCTGCCCATGCCTTCAGTAAGTTTACTGAAAACCGGAGGAACAACAAGATCAGTTCCAACGTGCGGTCTCCTGTTAAAATGACTTGACGCCCAAGAATCGCATGTCCGGAAGATAGTAAATCCTGTAGTAAGATATTTGTTTGCGCCATTTGTGACTATCGCTAGGACTCCCCATTAGCAGAGTCGCGAGTGGGAGTCTCAATACTTTGATCCAATCACTGGTAACAAAACATCAAATGGAAAAGCGAGTATAGTGGAGAATACAGCAAACAAGGATTGGAAGGATAAAAGTAAACTAATTAATCGTTCTTTTGGACCTTCAATGTAAAATAGCGTGTTATGATCAAGAAAGAAAAGAAACTTATCCGAATTGTAAAACATCCTTCCAATGTCAACGTGTGATTATGTATTATCAAAACAACCTCACCAAGTTTTTGGAAACTTAATCGTGATGACACGGAATGTGGACGCAGCTTCCATGAATAAAATTTATTCGTCTGGTTTATAGCCATTTGTTACGAAAATTTATTCACATTTTGTTAATGGAATTATTCACATTTTGTTAATGATGCTGATGATCCCGATCCGGGAACAGATATTGTTAAACTACTCCCGATAATATTGACGCCATATTTGATGAAGTGACTTGAAAATATTCTCGCAAGAGAAGTTCCTGAAAGCATTGAAGTATTCTGCAGCAAAAATGCATTCAGACCAAGGTGTTGAAAATACTGGAGAAAATTACAGAACAAGACAGAGAAGTGTACAGAAACAAATGCAGTGGCGCCCAGCAATCCGGGAACTGTTCCGCTTATATGGATTCAGTTAAGAACACAGGTGACAACACAAAATAGTTCTACAGACACCAACATTATCAATAGGACTCTCCACTAACTCCTACGTAGCGCCAATTCGATAGAAAATGTGTATTGATAAAAATGGAATTGAGAAAATATCACATATGAATTACTTAGAAAATATAGAAGAAACAGGTCAAAAAATTATAGCATGGACGATAGGTGCTGAGCAAATAGAGAAGAGTGGTGATTACCCAATGTAATCGGCAATTAAGTTAATTTCATAAAAAAAAAACTAAAATATTTAAAAAATCTTCATGTATTGTTAGGTTATTGCCATTTGAAATATGGACCTCATATATTTCAATAGGACTAACATTCTTCCAAATTGTATCCTCTTTATAAAAACTTATTACGCATTATATCAAGTAGAATGAAACTATATCAATTTGAGTATCGCTGATCCATAAAAGACATCTGTGTTTGATATAGCTATACAAGTATTTTACGGAAACTTTATTGTCACGACTCAGATAATAAATTTTGTGTATTTGCGTACACGTATCGTGTGACCTAAAAGAAGAAACTTCGACAACTCGAGGCGTAAAGGATAATAGGATATTTATCCCGATGTTCTTTTAGATAGAAACCTGAATGTTATAAAGATATTATCCAAATTTTAAATGTTCGCATCGAATAAGGAATGCGAAAATTTTGAATTAAAAAAAAAAGGATGATGTGAATGAACCTCAAAATAGAATTCGAAAATATTTATAGAAATAGTTCCAAATGATGAATGTTGCGACCCCGTCGAGTGCGAAGTCGTTATAGTGCCAAATATTCCATTGAATTTCGTGAAATTATGGACAATGAGAATTATCCATCAAATTTAATTTTTAATGTAGGGAACACGGGACTCGTATTGGAAACGAATGCCAACACATACGTTTATTTCGATAGAAGAGATAGCTGCTTCTGGGTTTAAAGTAGACAAGGATCGTCTAACTATTCTTCTCTGCGGAAATGCATCCGGAGAACTCAAATAAAAACCACTGTTATTTATAAATGAGAAACTCCTCGTGCGACGAAAGTTTATTCTAAAGGCCATTTACCAGTTTATTGGCGAAGTAACCGAAGGGTTACTTCGCACGACATGGTCAATATAGCCAACCCAAACGTCAACCTCGCCTGCTCGAGTGATGACTATGTCATCCGGTGTACCC
>WYDF02024758.1:0-13041 GCA_009867245.2 Adranes taylori | reverse complement strand
GGCTCGGAAGAACCTCAACAGAAATTTTCAGAGCAGCGGTTTCGCGTACAATGATAGCCAATTGGATCGCCAACCTCAGTAGGGAGATGGTGTCATAAGAAGAAGAACAATTATTTTATTTAAAGTAAAATAAAGTAGATTTATTTACGGGATCACCCCCTTAACAGCATACTACATAATACATAGATATACAGTTACCAACGATACCCTTTAAAGACTACATGTACTCTTTTTGCCAAGTAAAATTATGTACTCTCGCTATATAAAATGTACTGTACTATTTTTGCAAGTAAAATTATGTAGTTTTGCCGTATAAAATATGTGTAAAATTTTTGTTTAAGAAAGTACTCTTTAGGCTGGGCCGAAATCATTGGTATCCCTACATAGGTAGATAATTTTATTTGTAATGTAAATTACATGTCATGTTTCTTACAATAAATAAATAAAAAATAAACAAATACTATACACATATGCAGATATAGTATTACCTTTATTCAGAAATTGATAACTCGCTTAATTTGTAGTATGCTTTGTTGATCAGGTATTGTTTGAGCTTCTTCTTGAATACATTTGGACGTCTCAGGTATTCTGTCTTACGTATTCTGAGGTATCTAGTCCAATCCTCAGTTCATACAGTGCGTCACTGCATCTCGTTTATGTTGTTTTGGTTTATGGTCGTATATGTTGTTTTGTCTCATCATGCTGTCTTTATTCCTGTGTATGCTGCTTGTATTAAGTACATGGATGATAGAGTTAGTATTTGCAGTTCTATGAAGAGATGTTGGCAGCTAGTTCGGCTTGATATATCTTTGATGCTTCATACAACTCTCTTTTGAAGCAGAAATATTTTCCGGAGGTGATGGGAATTGCCCTATATCTCGATGCCATAGTTGAGAATACTGTTGCGCATAGCATAGTAATTGCTTAGTGCTGCATGTTCTCTAAATATTTTTGCGACTCTGCATATGGCATAGATTGCTTTTGATAGGCTTAGGTTTTCTATATGCGTCTTCCACTTTAACCGGCCGCCTATATGGAGACCAAGAAATTTGACATTCAGTTACGGCACTTTGCATAACGTAGTTGATCCTCTCCGTTTTATCTTCATTTAATACTAGTCAATTTTTGTGCAACCAGAACTTAGCTTTTACCATCTCCTCTTACGTTATTTCGTCTAATTCAGATTTGGTTTTAGCCTGTACAGTTATAATCGTATCGCCTACCTATAAAGTCACGTGGTGGGTTAGTTCAGCTGGGAGTTCATTAATGAAGATTATAAAAGAGGTCGGAACAAAGATGGATCCTTGCGTTTTACGTCTTCTAGGGAACTAGTTTTTCCGTTGGTATATACTACTTGCTTCCGATTATCTAGGTAAGACTGTAGAAGTTGCAGTGCGATACCACGACAGTAATACTCCATTTTCTCAAGAAACAGACGATGTGACCAAAGCATTTGACCTGAAACAGACGATCTTTACTTAGATCGCAAAGAGTAGAGCTGCATTTATTCTTATCTTCTAGTAATTCGTAGATAAATTTGAATAAATCATGCATGGCGTCCGTTGAATTGTAGCCTTTCCGAACGCCAAACTGGCTCTTGTTAAGTAGGGTATTCTTCTCGAAGTGTTCCTCAATTCGGTATAGAATGATTTCTTCTAGAATTTTTGATATCGATGGTAGCACTGGCATTGGCCGGTAGTGTCAGCATTCATCATTGTCTCCTTTTTGTGTATCGGGAACACCTTCGCAAATTTGAGCGCATTGGGAAATATACCATCGCAGATGCATTCGTTAAATATTATTGCAGAATAGGTGAAATTATTGCACTAACCGCCTTTAGTGTTCTGGTGCTTACCCCAAAAATGTCTTCGGTAGGCTTGTTGTTTAAGTCTTAGATTATCTGCATTATTTCTTGTGCATATTGCTGCTATGTATAGGAGCGAGCCGTTGATAAGCATTTTTTGTACTGTGTTGCAGCTCCGTCTTTCGTAATTTGCCGAATCCGGTAAAAGATCTTCTCCTATTGTTGAACATGTTGAGAACATGTTGAATTCTTCGCATGTCGGAGTGGGTACATTCTGATTGGTTATTATGCCCGTTTCATGGTTAATTATTTGCCACATTGTTTTCTACTTGTCCGAGGAGTTAATCCTGTAATGTTGTTGTGCTTTCTTTCTATTTCTGCTGCCTATGTGTATTTTTCTTTGTACACCTTGAGTATTTTTTCAGATTCCTCATTTCCGTAGTCGTTTTGATACCTATTCATAAGTATTAGGTTTTCCTTAAGGATAACTAGCTCCTGCGATATATGAATATGGGAGCCTTTTGGTTTCTTATTCTTGAGGGGAAAAAATCCGTAGAAATGTTTCAGGAAGATACGGTGGAATTCTTCGTAGATTTCAATTGGGTCGGTTGCTATGTAGACTGATGCCTAATCTTCTTCTAGAAGTTGTTTGGCAAATAGTTGGTAGTTTTCCCCATTTACACTTTTGCACTTTAAGTACACTTTTTACACTTCCCCGTTTACACTTTAGGTACACTTTTCGTCTAATTTTGGATGAGTTACGTTTTTTTAGTAGGTATTGAGATTGTCTGAGGATAGTGGTCGCTAATTTATAATTTTAGTACTTTTGGTGCTCGTAATTTGTAATAGTCGTAATTTCTTTTGGAGCTAGTGAGCGATCTGTATTGATGCTTACTTATGTCTGTGGTTTCTTCTCACAAAACACGCTGTTCATTGGTAATAGTTATCCATATAAATTATATAATTTAGAGTTTCATGGTGTTAGCCAGTGTTCAGTGACACAAACAACACTTGCTAAGATGTTTAGGGCTTGGCTCTTGTTTGTGATTGCCTGTATGTTTATATTTAGTACTTTAAAGTTAGATTCTTGTTGGGACTTGGTCGAGTCAGCAGGTTCGTAATCGGAAGTTAAGATTTTGTTTATCATATTTTGTTTAGGAATATCTTGCTGGCATATCTCCTTGGGGGTTTTTGGTTGTCGGGGAGGGGAGGGGGAGCTGATTCTCTCATTGGCTGGTTGTGGGGTGCCTTGTTAATTGACTGCGCTGGTCCACATTTTTTGCGATGTTTGAACAATGCTCTTCGTCGAAAATTTTGGCCAAATTTCGGTTCTTTATTATTATTACTTGGATTATAATCAGTGTGTTGAAAATTGTTTGTTCTAAAGACTTAGCCAGTTGTCTAGTTAAAGTATTCATTCCATTGCTTATTTCTTGGTGATTGGTAACACTTCTGGGTCCTATGGTGTATGTTTTCGTTATTCTAGGAAACTCCTCTTTTACATCTACCAATATCTCGCAATTGCTGTCCCTGAACACGTACTCAATCATAGGCTTGATTTTCGTCCAATCTAGGTTATCAAGTTCGCATTTCATTTTCGGTATTGCAAGCTTTATGATGTTGACAACCATAAAGTTTTTTAATTGTGTTAAGCAGTAAAACATAGGCCTGTAAGTGGGTTTTCCATGAGAGTATTATCTTTAATTCTTCGACGTTTTTATACCTGGATTTAAGTACAACCACAATGCCTCTTCGCATCTCAAGTCCTCTGCGACACAGTGTGCAATGGCAGTCTTTATCCGCGTGAAATAAGTTCTTTTTTATTTCTTGTACCCGTTACCTCTGATACAATAGAATATTGGCAACAAATGGGTACGAAAACTTCTTCAGCCTTTCGAATTAAACTGCATCGAAAGTTGTAAATTTTGTAAATTAGTAATTATTTTAATTGATTATAATAAATAAATGTGTTGGTATAAGATTTTGGTTATGATTGTTAAAGGAATAAAAACAATCATAACATATTCAATAATTGCAAACATAAATTTATTACTACTATAAAATTAACAATTTCTAAAATAAAATATGTAAAAATGTTATAATACAATGTATTTGGATTTATACTATCGACATGAAGATATTGTAGATTAATGGGTTAGGCCAGGGGTCGGCAACCTTCGGCCCGCGGGCCGCATGCGGCCCTTGGCAACTTTTTGCGCGGCCCGCCAAAGCACTAATATTTATACTCGTATATGATATAAAAGCACTATTTAAGTTATATTTGAATGTGCGACCCGCATAAAAAATTTTATTTTGAAAATGGCCCGCCGTCCGAAAAAGGTTGCCGACCCCTGGGTTAGGGCATTCGTAAATGTAATTGTACCCATGACAATTAACTTTTTAATACAAATTTAATGTATATTAGACATTCAGAATACGGACAACTGAAATATTAACGTAATTTATTAATAAAACATATATTTACATAAATTTTGTTTTTAAATTTTTAATATATGTATAAAATCACTTTTATACATGTTTTGTATCTCGTATTAATTATAACATATTATTCAACATTATTTGAGATTCCTAATGAAACACAAAGATAAAATTCTTTTTTGTATTTAGTTAGCAGAGGTTGGCATTATGTACTACACGAATCATACATGAATAGCATAAAAGTTTCTCTAGTCATTAATAACTCGTCTGATCAAATTGGATCAAATAAAATGAAAATTTGCAATTTAATGGCGCAATATTTTTTTACAATTTATTTGAGAGTACCAGTAATTTATTAAATAAACCATCAAAAACATTATTTATTGCAGTTGAATGGTTTATAACAAATATTTATACATTACTGTTATGATAAAAGGCATTTTTAGTGAGTGAGATCCTATTAACAGTGCTTTATGAATGATTTGTTGTAGGCATGTTAAGACACTTTGAGAGACTATATCTCCTAAACTAAAAGATTGTGCAAGGTAACGCTTCAAAGTTTTAATTTTATAGTAAGAGCTACGTAATGGAACAAATATTTCTTAGTTTGTGGCCATAAATCCAAGTCAAGCAATTTTATAATTTTATTAATCCATACTATTTTATTGCTTAGATGTATTCGAATTTCGTAAATATTTTTGATGTAATAAAAAATGTATAGTAGAATATTTTTAATATAATATAATAAACTTAAAGAATATATCAAATAATAGCAGCTGATAAAGCAAAGTAGAAGAATTTAAAAAATATGAACATGAGATCATAAGGAACAATTTTTCAGCTTTTTCTACATTTGTTTCTTGCTGAATAAATAAAAAGGGTCGATTTTTCGGTGTCTGTATGTACGTACGAATGTATGTTCAAGAATTTCTTCTTCCCTATGGGACCGATCTGGATAAAATTTGCAGGTGTAAACTATGACTCCGCAGAACGGGTTTTTCATTTTTTTATACATCCAATATGGCGGACAGGAGCCATTTTCTTATCCAGAAATTTCGTATTCAAACTAGGAGGCTGAAATTTTGCACACATATGATATAGTACGTTATATTATGCGTCGAATAAAGAAAATTCCAGGTTGCCAAATTGCATAGGAAGCGGTGTTGCCAAATTGCATAGGAAGCGGTGTTGCCAGCTTTGAAGTTTAACAAACTTTTTGAAATATCTGAGGAACGATAAAAGATAGGATATTCGAATAAACTTTATTCTATAGGCTACATAAAGGCCCTTGGATTTTATTTGAAACATTATTTCTAAAATCACAATTTAATATATATATACAGGGTGTATTTTGTTTTGCAAACTTTGCGGTCGATTTTCTCAGAAACTAACGATTTTCACAAAAACTTTAATTTTTTCTTGTACCGAAAGTTTCTTTAATACTTAAGCTATTAAACGAGTTTAAAAAAGTCGCACACCATAGCACCGTAGTAATTTGACCTTGTATGTTTTCTTTTATTTTCGTTAGTTCTAAATGTTGGTTTGGTTGGGACCATTTCTCTTTGCGCTGTAGCAGAAAAGCCTCCTTAAATAATATTTTATCATATGATAATAGATCATATTGTCACATATAATGTCTCTCCATATCATATTTGTGTTCGGTGCCGTAAATTCTATTCCTCGTAGGCCAGTCCTTGCTACACCAGACAGTTAAAGCTTAACAAAAATTAAACACATATAATTCATGCAATAATGTATATTATAGAAAAAAAAACAATTAAAAAATAGAAAAATATATCAATGTTAATACTTGAAAATGCAATAACCATTAACAAAACAAATAAATGTATAAAAATATGACGATAGACAAAATCATAAATCCAAACATAATAAACAACAATATTTAAATGTAATTATAAAAATATAACAATATAATGATGCAATTTGTTTCGTATTCACTATTAACAATTTAAAAAACACGTACAGAGAATTGGTATCAGAAATTAAAACATTCTTATTTTTGTAAAATATTACTTTGTGACTTCTTAATTATATATAACGGTATTTGACTTAATTTGCAATAGAAATTAATAATACAAATATCTGATCATAAACAGTTTTCCTTAGATGATAACATATCACTTTGAGTAATTTATTAATGAGTTTCTCAATTACAATTTTACAAAAGAATGTAATAACCAAACTTTGTATAGATAGAAGCGTAAAATAGTTAAATAAAATGGCGTAAAATAGTAATTAGTTTGAATGAAAGTAATTTCGAAGTATGAATTCGTTCTTTGCCTACGTAAACAAACGCATCTGCTAATTGTATAGGTCTTCTCGACACAACTATCAAATTTAGGCGACAACGATTATGCTTGTTTCCTTACAACCTTACTTGTTTCCTTACCTTACAACACAAAAAAAGCGAAGAGCAAAGCAAAGACGGCATTTAAAAAAAGAAGTACAAAATTTTTTCGTTTTGAAAACATTCCCAGGCCTAAAACTGAAATACTTTAAAATTGAAATACTTTAACATTGAAAACTGGTATCTATTTACCTAAACACATGTTGACACAATAGAATAACATAATAATCGTTCTTGTGAGGACATTCTTCGCGGCATAATTGCAAATTATGATAGAAAACAACTTCTCTAGGAGTTGGTCTCCAAAGCAATCTGAAACCCCCTCCCTTCACGATTATAAGCTCCGATCAAGAGATTATTTAAATCAACTGGGAATTGTGTAGTATGTAGAACATTTTAATTACGAAGGGGCATAGACTATGTAAACTCGGCAGGAAGAACCAAGACGCCGATATAAAACGAAAAATTGGCATCAATTAGACGTCTAGAATACTTTGCCAACGACTAAAAAGCACCAGTTAATCAAAATATCAATAGTTTATGATTGGGATATTATGCCAATTGCAACAAACGGGCTAAAAGTGTGACTCTACGGCCGACAGGCTCCAAATGATGCAACGTGCCATGGATAGACGGGTGAGCTTCAGATTGAGCTTAGATAGATACATTCAACTGTTAGTTTGTTTTGATACAAAAACAATTAGAAAAATCTCCATTATACACCTTTCTTCTTAGACAAAAAACGTGGCTTTTTAAAAGAGGAAGAAGATGAACCTGCAGCACTTTTCTCTAGATCTCCGTGTCGTTTTAAGTTTTGTCTTTTACTATTTCCCGAAGTTTCGACTTCGTTTGATTCATCTCCGAGTGTTACAGCTTCATCTTCGACACCAAAATTGTATTTGAGTTTCAACTTTTCTCTAATAAGCAAACCTCTGATTAGGCGTTTCCAATTTCCATAAACGCGTTTCTCGACTTTTTCTTGATATCTCTGTTCCGCTGCTTCTTGTTCCTTGATTAATAAAAAAAGCAATATTATTTAACTTAGTTCACGTTTGGTTCTACACATAAATCAAAAAGTTATTTCCATTAAAATTTATCATTCCAATTTCTTTTGGCCTTCTAATTAGTCTTTATTCAAATTAGAGAATTAATTTCCATATGACCGTGCAAGAGGTATTTAAACATGCATTTTTAATGTTATTCCAATATAAAATAAAGAGTTTAATGTATATATTGTGATACCGGCTTGTCATTAATTTAATTAATTAACAATTGCAATAAGCAATTCTCTAATAATTCATCAATTCAATGAGTAATCCGCCTATATAATACATAAATTTCCTAACCAAATCTAATTTAATGTTTCAAACAAATATGATGTGTCAGTTAATAAATCAATTTAGTAACACAAAGAATCAAATAATAAATACAAGGTCATATAATAATATTTGTTACGTTTAAAATAAAATCCAAATCGAGACGTGAGAAAGTTATCAAACAAAGCCACCTCGCATAGAAAAACAGAATACGTAAATTTTATCGTGTTTATAGAAAAAAAAACACTCGTTAAAAGCAGCAGCAAGCATTGATCTTATGATAAATATAAATTATTTACTTATTATTTTAAGTTTAACGACTTAACTTTTTTTTACTGGAAAAACAAGCGTAACATTTTCTTACCATTCCTCAATAAACCATTACCTTTTGCATTTTTTTGTGTTTACGACAAATTCGATTGGACATTAGGTCAACGTATTTTTAGAAGGAGTTTTCAATACAAAGCTTACAAGATTCTCGTGTAGTAGGACTGCTATTACTACCGCTTACACATTCCACCATTTATACTTTCATCAACAAAATACAGCAATTTTAATCCTTAAACTTCGTAATGGTCAGGATGACATTTCCTATTGGGCAAAATTCGAAATAACCTAAAATTTTCTAGCAAAAGTTTCTACCAAGCTACGCATTTTTTACGGCAGACACCATGGAATGCCGTCGGATTCGACAAGGCGCCAGAAGCAGCTTCCTCCCAGAAAATTCGCATAAAATGAGCCGTTCAAGCTAGTTGGGAGTAAATTCTGGTAATTCTTGAGTCAGGATCTTCGCACAGCTTTATCAAATTACTTCTCCATTAGATAAATAAACTTATTCCTACAGAGCGAGAAGTACGTATTTAAATTAAATTCAACTTCAGTCAATAAAAAAATTCTACAATCATCAAGTCAGGTATACACCCATACGTCCTCATTATTTTCTGCTGAATCTTTTATACTCTCGTCACTCAGTTCTAATTTCATTCATGTATATCAATATTTTATAACCCTTGACAAATTTTCGTTACAAGAGAGCAATGAGAGCCACGTCAACGGAAGAGGTCAACCAACTGCCTAACGCACCGAGAGAACAGGATGGCAAAGATACAATTTCTGAAACGCGAAAAGAGTATCGTCGACGCCTGTTCCGATACTATTCCTCACTCCACTCCAATCCCTCACATTCCTTCACCCAGCGACTCCACTTTTTCTCTGCCCTCCCACATATTCTGCACCTTCGTTCTTGTTCACTCATCCAGTATTTATTTTCCCCTCTTCATTCCCACACCTAAACCTAAACCCCGCAACCCCGTTTCTCTCATATATGCTTAAACATGATACCAGATATTCACACATCCCATCTTCGCTCATAATCCATTTATATTTCTTATTATACTGCTACATACTATCTTTTCTTCACTCTCTTGGCTTTCAGCGTCCTTCATTCTTTCTACTATCTCGCTCACTCCCTCATCTCCTGCCAGTAGTCTCTCACACCACCTATATGCCGACCATCCCACTCTCTCATTCACCTTCGCTCTACACCTAACCGATTCATTCACACATTCATGCAGCTAGTTCTCATCATTCCTTCCTCATACACCTCTTTCACTAACCTGCTATTTTCAACACTCAATACTTTTCGCTCAAAGTTCACCATTCTTTTCAAACCCTTAATCAATACATTATGCTCGGGTAATTCCTGCAAAACAATACCATTAGGCGTGTCTCTTTCCAAACCTAGCATTCTTCTCATACATCCTATCTGCATCTTCTCTAACATCTCTCTTTCTTCAACGGCCCATAGTCCATTCATCATTATACTGTGCACGCATATGTTCATAATCTTTATCCTCATTCTCACAGATTCTCAAAAATTTCGTTCCCACACCATTCTCATTCTTTCTATCGCAGCTCTTGCCTTTTTGTCGTCGCCTTCATCTGATCCTTCAACCTTCCATTTTGAGATAAAACGAATCCCAGATATCTAATATTCTTCGCCCTTTCTATTTTACACCCCCCTATACTAAACTCATCCTTTCTACATTCTCTTCCTCCCTTCTTCCACACCATCACTTTTGTTTTATGCACATTTATGTCTATTTCTCTCCTATCCATATATGTCTTCAGTCTCACAATCATTTCATCCATCTCTTCTACTCGCCGTACGAAGGGATGGATGCTATACGTACAATATCTACTTACGATGCCGTATGTACTTTTCTACTCGCCGTACGTACAATATCATCACCATATGTAAGAGACCACACCCTTTTCTTTCCAATTACAATTCCCCCCGCTTGCCCTTTTCTTATGACGTCCTCTAAGTCTGCCAAGTATATGTTGAAAAGCGACAATATAATCTTCTTCCGCACTTCCTCTTCTAATCTACTATTCACCACTGTCGCAAATAATCTATATAATCCACCCATTATCGTTATTTCTCTATAACTTTCCACATCCATTCTATTCCATCTCTTATACACAGGTACAATCTCGCCTTTCATCCATTCCTCAGATACTCCATCCCCTCCTTTCCATACTTTATGCATCCCTCTCACTAACGCTCCCATTCCATCCTCATTCCGACATTCCCATACACCCACCGGCATCGTGCCTGGTCCCGAAGTATCCCCTTTTTTATTCTTTTTATTTCTCTTCTAACCTCTTCCACAGTTATCTCGTCATCCACCCTGTCGCACAAAATCGATTTCGTCTTAATCAAGAATCGGGCGCTTCAAAAAGAAAGAAGAAAGCCTAAGCAGACAGGCAGCTGCATAATCAGTAGTACAGTCAACGACTTCGCACAAGTAAGCGAAAAGAAATGGAAAGTATAGCTTGAATCGAGAAAAGGGTTGAAAAAGGAAAAGAAATACTTGGTGCTAAATTTGACTTTAGACATCTCGCATTATGACCATTATCAACAACTTACCGATAACTATCGTTTATTTTTAGTTAAAACTGGTCCTTTTCAAAGCAAAGAATTTGATTATCCAAGCGATAAGTCACTACGTCGTTTTCCAGATAATTTTTACAAACGAAAACTGCCAGTGAGAATACTAACCGCCGATAGTAAACTTATTTGAAGTCTAAAATGCCGTATTTTGCTTTTGTTCTAAATTATGTTCTGATTCAAAAATCAAGCTGACGATTGACGACAATAATGATTGAAAACATATGGCAAACTTATTGGGCGAACATAAGTTATCTGCTAAACACACGAATAGTGTAAAATTATGGGTTGAGTTAGAAATAAGGCTAAAGAAGCAATCAACGGTTGACAATAAAACCCAGCGATTAAGAGATTACGAAAGGATTCATTGGAATAATGTGCAGAGAAGAATTATTTCTGTTGCCAAGTTTCTATCTCAAAAAAATCTTGTGTTTCGTGGCAGCGTTGATCGTTTAGTTGAGCCGAATGATACAAATTTTCTGAGCTTAAAGGCTAGCGGCCACTGCGAGCTAAGCGAAACAAACTTCAGATAAATTAAACTAACCAAGACGAATATACCGCGGGCACTTAAAGCGATGTTTGTGCGACTTGTATTTTAGTTTTAATCAAATTATTTTCTGAATCGGAGTCTGATGATGTGTTTGAAGATGAATAGTAATTATTGTATACAGAAGCTAAAAAAGGAGTATCCAGTACTCCTTTTTTACGTCTTCCTTCTGCTTTTTCAAACTAAAGTATAAATCGCAAAAACATCGCTTTAAGTGGTCGTCTCGTCTCGCTTAGTTTAGTTTATCTCAAATTAGTTTCGCTTAGCTTTGCTTATCGCGCAGTGGCCGCTCGCCTTTAAGTGCCGCAGTATCTTCATCTCGCTTAGTTTAGTTTATTTCAAGTTTGTTTCGCTTAGCGTGCAGTGACCGCTCGCCTTAAAATTACATTGAGGCTAAAATTCAAAAATGTTAGTTTCGCTTAGCTTCGTTTAGCGCGCAGTGGCCGCTCGCCTTAATAGAGTCATATGAAATATATGACCCCTTATTGCAAGAACATCTTTGACGAATCAAAACTTCTCTATTACACGTTATTGTATTCCAGACATAAGTCATCAAGAACAAATGAGTATGGTCCTTTTAATTGTCGATATAAACGAGACGCCATCCAAAATAATGGAATACTTTGTAGGATTCTTGTCGATATAAAGCAGCACCGGCGCAAATTTGACAGAAGTTTGAAATAATTTGAAGGACTGAAGATGGATATTAGAAATTGTCGTCGACGTGGATGCAGGTGTATAAAGACATATTCTTGACTTAAACCCAAAAGCCCTTTTCGTGCCATGCGGATGTCATAACTTAAATTTGGCAAAATAGTTTATAACGGCAAATTAATATTGTAACAAACTTATGCAGAACAAGGTTCTGCAGCTTAATATAGCCGTCAAATGTTTGGAAAAAACCAAGTTATTCTTGGAATCATATAAAGAAACTAGCTTTGACTGAGCACAATATAAGGCAAAAGAATTAGCCCAAGAACTAAAAATGGCTGCAGAAGAATAGCATTTCCACCAGCAATTACCATGAAAAGATGCATAGTGAAAAAATAGTTTTATTATGAATCAGAGACGAAGCATCGATCCCAAAACTAAATTTAATGAAAAACATGGTTGACAAGGGGCTTATGCGTGCCTGCAGCGATTTGAACAATATACTGCAAGATACACCTGGATCAGACATTGATGCTGTGGATAAGTGCCACGCATTAAAGATGTTTATTAATCTAGTTCCAGCGAAGAGCAGCGCGTTAGCTGTCCTGGCATTTATTTTAGAAATCAACTTACAACACCTACTACCTAATGTTACAGTCGGGTTATGTATATTGTTGAACCAAGAAAGATTAAATAGTTTAGCAATTTGATCAATAGAAAATGACGTCGCGGAATTGCTCGATATTTCTGAAATTATTTCAAAATTTGCCTCAGCGCAAACCCGTACAATTACTTTTTAAGTACTTATTAGATGTCATAGTATGTTAATGAAATTAATCTGATTAATATGATGATGCGATTTTAATTTAACTATATTATTATATGCGAAAGGCCCTTATTATATAATATTAAAACTATATAATGCATTACCATCGTGCTATAAAAATATAAACAATGAAAACA
>WYDF02024757.1:0-26441 GCA_009867245.2 Adranes taylori | reverse complement strand
AAAGTTAATTATTAATTAATTTGCAATAAACAGTGAAATGATGATATTAATAAACAATGATTTGAGATGTGAACACGAACTGGATCGAACAACTATCTAACTGGATGCTTCTAACATTTGAATCCGCCCCTGTATCCTTCAAGCAGGCGGTCACGTTGCACAAACTAACTTCGACGTGGAGTTTAGTAAAATCAAAGACTGACTGACTTAAGTTTCATCTTCTGCATCAAAGCCAAAACCATTTTATTGCCCCCTTTCCCATTCCGAGGCACAAATCTACACCCGTCTCGCCATAGTAAACAGATTGTCAAAAAGATAAATTACCATGTTACGATCATTGAATTTAATACAAGCTGTTCTTAAAATTTGTTTACAATTACATAAGTCCCTCAACAGTCTGCTTGTCCGGTTACGTTTTTCTTTGAGCATATCTCATCTTGTGGTTTTTAATTGCTATTGTTTCTCAGTATTTTTTTATTTTAATTTTGAATAGAAAATATGAGTTATTTTTCTTTATTATTTCTGGTATTTGATTATATTTCATTATGCTTTTCCTTAGAGTACTGTTTACTCCAATGTTTGTCCTAACGTTATTTGTTGAATAACATGTCGCAGTTCTTGTTTCATAATTATGTGTTTCTTCGTTTTTTCTTATGTCTTTTAAGTCCTGTACATAGAGTAAGTAAAGTATTGGTCCTAATATCGATCCCTGTGGTACTTTTTATTTACAGGGAACTTTTTATTCATTCCTATTTTCATAGTCCTCTAACAATGTTAGGATTTTTTTTCTAACACGGAGCGTTTGGCATATGATAGACGCCGTAGACCGTAAGCCCTATTAAAAACCCATCGAACTTGATCGAGTTTCTCCTCTGAAGCTCTTCATTCTTTCATAAGTTCCTCGTGTTCTATAAGTTCATTCTTTCATAACTCACTCTTTCTTCGTTCAGAATGGCTTTCTGCAAAATTACAAGCAAAGCCAAGTATAGCTTAAGCATACAATCCAACAGAAGCATACTTTTATTTTCTGTAACATCTGGCGTTGACGGTTGGGTTCGAGAAATTGACGGTTGGGATGCACATACTCAGCACAACCATTGCAATTTGAATAATGATTAGAGGTTTCATTAGTAATAGTTAGCTTTCATTAGTAATATTCTTTAAAGAGCTGAACTTAAATACTAAATCACTAGGATATGATATCAACTCCTGGTGAAAAAAAGCGCTTTATCTTTTCGATTGGGTTGTACTACCGCTGGGTATATACTAACTCATACTACTTGTTACAACGTACGTACCATTCTAGCAAATATTTCCACTTGCATTCAGCTCCACCAGGAGAAAGAGCTCCAACATAGTAGATTAGCTAATGAAATAAGTATTTATAACTAAGTTACACATATTTCTAATAAAGAATTGCTTATATTAAATTTATTGCAACTAATATACATAAATTAAATACCTCCCAAACAATAAGAAATTTCCACCCATAAAGCATGTTTCTTAATGCTTGTTCTGTTCGACACTGGAAGACTATAATTGTACAAAGGCCACCAATGAGATTAATAATTCCTCTATTGAATGTTCATTTGGAAGTCCTCATTCGCTATCATCAGCAGTATTCTTACCTGAAATATAAAGTTTATTCAAAAGACTATTTTTACATACCTATAATGCAACTTACACATTGTAATTATAAAATTATCATCTATGAAATTAAATTTTATGTCCATTCGTCAAAATTTTAGCATTAAACACTGTATTTATTAGAAAACTGCAGTAAATACATTATACATAAATAAAATCATTAATCATAAATATATAGTTAATATTGCAGTGAGATTAATTTATGTAACTTACTGTATTGATTTTTGAAGATTACACACAAAATTAAAATAAAATTCAGTAAATCAATTAAATATCGACTAAAGTTTGATATTCAGAGATTATGTTTTGAAGCCTCTCGAAAATAATGATAATTACGTTACGTACATTCCGAAAAAGTTAAAATTAAACCTACATTCCCCGAAACGACCTTGAAATACCACGTAAACCAAATCCGCCTTTTAAGTGCAATGTGGACGTAGGCTAATTAATCATAAACATCATAGTGTAGATATTAACCTAGGACTATGTTTATTAATTCTGAATTTCATTGCTTACATTTGTTCATTGTGTAAATTAACTGGTGATTAGTGTATCCACTCATGGATTTTACACCGATGTGTATTTTCACTGTGTGTGGGTAATATATGACATAAAAGTAGTTGCCATATTCACATCTTGCTCTTACTATCTTCTACCAGGATCTTCACTTCATTGTTTCAATAATTCTAGGTTACGTAGTATAGAACAATCAATTTGGACTCATAATATGGAGGACTAAAACAATTGAAAGGAACATTACAGAAAAGATTCTAACGTTACCTATAAAGATTAAAATTCCTTAAAATAAATAAAATAGACGACTGCAATTGAAAACCCTATATAGAGTGTATTTTCTATTTGAAAGTCAACAGATATGATTTGTGTAATAAACAAACGAGTGCTCTGTGCTTTTATCTATGTTAGATAAAGGAAGAAATATTGCCGCCTTTGTATAATAGATGCGTTCTGTGCCATGCATGGATGTACGTTATGCAATTAGATGACGTATGATTGTTTATTATTTATACTGAGTATATTTGAAAAGTGGGAACGTTGTATGATGCACTGCTACGGCTCGCTGTTCCAAACACAGCAATAAAGCTGTGTTTAAACTTCTGTGACTATACTGATTTGAAAGCAATAAGTGCTGGCCTTTATAAGACCCGTAGCGGGTAATATAAAATCAGTGGCTAACTTCCTCCTGCCCGAGCCAGTCGAGGAGAAAGGGTACCGAAGCCATTAGCCGTACAAGCTGCCAGCCACAAGAGTCACCGCTGCGACCCAAGCCATACCAACGTTAAGTCACCAGCGTTTAGACGCCTTTGTTAAGCAATATTATATATAGCTTACACTGTTTCACTATATTGTATTTATTTTGAATAGCTTTATTTCTCTTCCCACGCTTCCACTGGCTTAACTCCTATGTAAACAGAGTGTATAATTCTAACTGATACGCCGCAAGGTTAGTTGTAGTCACTCGGTAGTAGTAACACCGGTGCGCCCCACTGTGTTATTTAGTATTCCCTTCTTTTCACTCCTACTAGAGTTTGTACATCTAACTGGTGCGCTGCAAGATTAGGTCTAATCACTCGGCAGTGGTATATTTGTCCGTTTAATGTAAACCGCTTTATTACGATAATTTTGCGATGATTAATTAACCGCTATTATTACATCCTTACTTTAATTTAATATTCATAATTTGACATTTAATTGAATATATATTCTCTGTTTGTTTATATTGTCTAAAAGAACAATAGACGGTTTTGTTAAATATTTAATGCTGTTTCACTCATTGGCATTAAGTTCGTTACAGTTACTCGCAAGATCGTGAACACCTGGACAAATCAGAAGACTTGAGTTTCCCGTGTCCCCAATAAGCGA
The DNA here is from genome assembly GCA_009867245.2 of Adranes taylori. Taxonomy (NCBI): domain Eukaryota; kingdom Metazoa; phylum Arthropoda; class Insecta; order Coleoptera; family Staphylinidae; genus Adranes; species Adranes taylori. The sequence continues at coordinate 22,913 of WYDF02024757.1, read as the reverse complement.
CTGCTGGCCGGAGGGACAACTACATCAGTTCCAGCGTGCAGTTTCACGTTAAACTGAGCAGGCGCCCGCGAACAGACTTCCGAAGACCGCTTAATTCTGTCATGAGTAAGATATCTGTTTACGCCATTTGTGAAAATTGCTAAAGTTCCCCATTAGTAGAGTCGCGTGTGGGATTCCGTTAGCATATTAGTGGGAGTTCGTCACAAGTTACTGAAAAATTCAGCGTCACTAAAAATATTCGAAAAATTGTTATATGAAACAATATTAATCATATTGTCAACTAATTTCTTTTAATGCCAAGCAAAATACGTTTTATACATAAAGCCTCGCCCTAACGTCCAAGTAAACATCTTTATTATCGCGGAAGTAATGAAATATTAATTCCTTAAAATCTTTGCGAGTCGAAAAACTAATTACAAACATGCATAGAGCACACACATATTCTAGAAATTATAAACTTTCCTCACTTCTAACAAACAAACTTTCTGTGAGTTATTTTAAAACGTCTCGTCTGTGACATCTAAAGGAATTTGTTACCAACGACTCATGCATTAATAGTAATCAAGTGTAGATAGGAAGTTGGTTGGTGTCGCTTAACTACAATATTTTAATTATAAATTCGCACTGCATCCTTATAAAGATGCATACTTTACACTAATTATTAATTATTCATTCGAAGCTCTCTACTTAAGATTCTTCAGGAATCATTTTATGCATTCAGTGTGCTGTATGAAATTATAGATTATATAAGAGGGATGCTTGTTGACAAAAGGATAGATACAGAGTGCAAAAAATGATTAGGTTAGAATTGAATAGAATCTTTATTAGAACAAGATGAATTACATAAATATTGTGCTATTATTTTGGTGTTTTTCCATCAAGAACAATACATGTGTACCTGTCAAATTGATATATAAACATGGATACCTATTTGGAATCTCTGGACTTCAAACATGAATTTTTAAAAATCCATCACGTAACAACGTAACATTAGAATGCCAACCTACGTCAATTTTAGTAGTTTTGAATCTCGTACTAGTTGCAACCATACACTATTACTCTCTGGAGATGAACGCTGGAGAAAAGATTGAAAGCTGAATTGAGGATATTGCTTTTGAGGATGTGTTTGGAAATCAATGTTACACAGTCTTTCATGAAGATGAGATTTGCAAGTATGAATGTGGTTACAAGAAAAGTTCAGAAAAAAATATTTGATTATTGGTTTGGATGTGAAATTTCAGATTCTTACAATAGAGAGGATTTGTTTATTAATAACACCAAAATTATTCACTAAAATTTAGCTAACATCTGACATCCTTTGGAATGGGAAGAATTAGACAATAAATTTAGGGAACATATTCAAGGAATTGTTCAGGAAATTAACGGAAGAATGTGGAGAAATATAACAAGGTTAATGGATGGGAATGGAACGCAAGAGAATTTGGGAGACAAGAAAAGAAGAAAGATTATCACTATGAAAGATGTTTGAACTTCAATTGAGTGCAGTGGAATGGATGGGGTAAATCTATAATTGTAAATCTATAATCTATAATTGAACATTTCTTGTTTCGTGGTTAAACCTCCAATACTAGGCTGCTCATTATCATCTTTTTTCCTGTTCCTCATGCTTATTTTTGTCATTACTGCATATTTACTGCCTCATGCATATTTTTGTCCTCATATATATCATTCTCAAATTCTATATTTGCATCAACAGTTTCATTTTCAGAATTATTGGAATCGCTATCACAAGACTCATTCCAGTCAAGATATTCATCGTTCGTACAGTGAAATGGATTGAGTCATCGGATACATACCAATTCATAGCAATATCTTCTAATTCTTTAGATGTTAGAGCTCTTAGAGCTCTTAGAGCTCTTTAGAGCTCTTTTTATGTGCATCCTAAAAGGTAGTAAACGATATATAAGACTATTGGGACACATAATCCCATTTCAAAAAGCGGTCGGGATATATTGTCCCACACAAAATCAAAACTGTATAATATACAGAAAAATATAACTTTTTTTAGAATATTAGAATAAACAGCATTTTATAATACATACCTTCCAAATTAACCACAAAACAATAGAATATTTCGTTATTACATCAAATTTCTGCTAAAAATATGAGCACCTGTCAACGCCAACCACTATAAAATTTGAAATACAGCTAGAATTGGGAATATATAACCCAACAGTCCATAAAAAAAATGTATTGGGTTATATTGTCCCACTAGTCTCGAAAGCGTTATATAACATAATAAAATTGTATATTAACATAATGAATTATCTTTTATAATATATTTTATTACGAATAGTTTTTAATATATATTAACGTAATGAAAATTTATATTTTATATTACATCAATTTAAAATTACCAAAGAACTCATGCTGCCCTAACAAATCAAAATTGTAGGTTTCAAAAGCATTAAGCAAGGGGATTAAAACAGAGTCTTAGGGAAAACCAAATGTCGTTAGATTATAGGAAAAAAAAAGAATATCAAGAAAGATATGGAAGGTCAGATTACACAAACAGATGATTATCAGAATCAAAAGAAACAAACACAAATTGTGCACAAACAAAAGAAACAAACCAGGAGGAAACAATTAGAAAAGATAATGCGATGCTTCGTGCAGGATCTGCATGAAGCAGCATTCATTCTATTCTTGCTCTCTGCGCTGCCTCCAGAACCTTCATTCAGATTTAAACCTTCGTGTATAATAAATGTATATTCATGTTAATAAATGTATATTAAAACTGTATTTAAATCCTGAAATTTTACTGATATTTAAATCGCGAAATTTCGCGCTGGACGAAGTACTCTCCAACTTGTTGGTCGACTGGTTATATACCTCGCAACTATATAACTTCATTTTCTTTGAGAGCTCCGCAAACATTCGATTCTATCGGGAATTTCCTTCCCTTCGATCGAAATTATAATACTCGACGAGAGACGGCGAATTCTAGACGAAAGCAGCACAGTATAGCATGGAGTAGTAAGAGCGGTGTTCGAAAAGTACATGCAGATTACAAAACTTTTCCGAAACCGCAGGAAAAGATGCCTATGCTTTCCTTCTTCAATTTTTGTCAGGAGAACAAGGCGTTATAAGAATGAAATAAACCTCAAATTAGTATAAAATTTTAATAGGATTTTATATTAATGTAAAATACTATTGCGGTTATTATTGCAGCAAATAATAACGCCCCGGTGTTATTGCGGTTGAAATATAAGATAAAAAAATTTACTAAGTGATAAACCTCATTTTTTATAAAAAAAATTAGAGTTGAGATAGATAAATGCAAATAAAGTATTCATAATATAATAACTCTCCCGATTTATAGTTTTGCCGACATTTCATATATGGTTATTATAAGTTATTTTCCTGACTGTATAAAAATTGTATTCGGTTCGAAATAAATGTTATCTCTATAATGTACGAAATACGTGAGTTTTTTTAATTTTTGTTTGTGAACGTTTTGCGAAAGAATTAAGGTTAGAAATTAAAAACTATTACATTTTAGAAGAGAAAAAATATTTTTATTTCTCTTTAGAAATATTTGAGTTTACTGATATAGCCGCCATTTGTTTTTACAACACTTCTAGGAAATAAAATGCCGGATATAACCGTCACCTTTATTACAATACTACAAAAACGAAATATGAATTTTTTAAAACAGCAATTTTATGAATTTTTACACAAAAGTAAATATTAACACTTTGAAATTATTTATTGCATTGCATTTTTATAAAAATTGTAGATTTTTGCATGATAATTTTTGAAGCCATTTGGGCACAGTGTAGGTTTATCGTTACATCCTTTACACCTATGTGATGTTTCTTTTCTTACATTCTGTTTCGAGCACTGTCTACAACGTAAAAAATAATTTTTACTATTATAAGCTGATGTCGGAATTTTCTGAAATGATTTTCTGGAAAATTCTGAAATCTAACTTCCAAATAATTTGTATTTAGATGGTCCAGGTTCCACTTTAGGACGACCATTTCTTACTGGTAAATCTCTTCCTCTCTTTATTCTTGAAAATATTGACATGAGAAGTCATATTGGCCCAGATTTTCTAGAATCGAAATCAAAACCGATTATTGGATTCACAATTTCGTACCATATATCTGAAGCATTTTCACTCTCTTCTTTATTTTCTGATTCTTTGTCTAGTGTCATATGGATCATCTTCACTACCGTCACTAACTTCAGGAACATAATCGGGATCACCAGAGAACTTCCCGCCCTCTCGAAATTCTTCACGAATTGTTCACATTCGGAAGATCCATAATTTTCTTCAAATTTCACGTGCTTCATAGAAAAGATCATGTATCTTTTGTAATTTCTCTTCTTCCGTGTCGTGAGACAACGTAAAACTTAAATACTTTACTGATTTCAAATTAAATTAACACTTCATTACTCGCGCCATTATATGATACAGGGTTAGTTGCCTGGGAACTTATGTCACCCAGATTATATTAATGTTAATACTGTTTGCCTTTCATACTAATGCAACTTTTTAATTATATAGGTAAATTCTAGGGTAATTCGAAACAAAAAAAAAACAATACAAAATAGTCATCAAAATTCTGTATTTATTTAGAAACATAAATAAAAAAACAATTTCAACAAATTTCTTTTAAGTGAACATCACAATAAATTTTCCACACTTGTGGATTTATCTCAAACTCTGCAGCATAAATAACATCTACCACATAAAGTGCTTCTCTCTTCTTGTTGTCACATTTCTGTAGGTTAATTTATACCTAGAAGATGTGCTGCCCGTTGCCGTAACTGCTTCGGTAGCGTTAAAATTTCACATCTTTGAATTTGAGGCTTGATTAATTCCCAACTAAGGATTTCTAAGTGACACGTCTAACTTTCTCAAGATGGTGGTGAAATTTACAAATGCAAAGTGCATTTATTGCTGATTCATTTCATAAATTGTAAAATAGTACCATAGGATTAAAAACATCACCACCTACTTTTGTCATGTTGTAGAAATTGATAATTTCAGTTTTTTTTGTCACCAGATAATTCGTCTATGGTTCTTGTAAGATGCATAGTAGAAATCGCTAGCACTGACTTTTTTTGGCAATAGGAAACTAATGTGCAGTCATGAAAAGCGAACATTGACGAATTGTTTTGCTTACCTTTGGAGGGCAAAAATTCTTCAGGAACTTTCTGTTTTATTCTTTCTTACGATTCCAACAGAAGTTAATTGTTTGTCCTCAACTAATCTTTTTGTAAATGGTATATTTGAAAACCCATTTTCTTCTGTAATATTTCGATTAGTTCTTCCATGTTCCATAAACTTCCATGTTAGAAGTATATGCAGTTTTGAGTCCACCAAGGCAAATACTTTAGTTCCGTATTTAGCAGGATTTGTGGATATGAACGAAAAGAGACAAGTTGTTCCTCTACTGTGAGATACTCACGTGTATATATATATTTGGAAATTTTTTACCAATAGATCCGATATTTCTCTAATCAGAGCCAGTTTATCAATTTGTCTTCGACTCCCGCTGTTTCCCATATCATCAAATCTTAGACAGCATACTATAAACCTAAACCGATTTTTTGACATTGTCAAGTAGCAAGATTCCATACCATTTCCTTCTGAATTTTCCCAAAAACCATCTAAATTTTTGCGCGAAGGATGCATGGTACCAATGATATACAGTAGACCGATAAATGCACGTATTTCAATTGCATCAGTATGTATAGCATCCCTATCACGTTGAAAATGATCTCGAATGCTATCTATGTGAGCAACCGAATGTTAAAATAAAAATAATTTTTTTGGCAAATTTATTACCTATGTTTTGATTATATTGGAAATATAACAGATAATATAATACGCGTGTATGCAATAGGGCAGTTTACTGATCACTAAGCGTTGTTTTAGCGACATTGAGAAGGTTCTAACTGTCACAACGAGAGACCAGTTCATACTTGTTCACAAAAGTAATTAACAAGTTATGAGTCTACAGTAGGACATTTACTGTGTTTGGTGCGTTCCTGATAGGACAGTTTATATTACTTTGCATATACTTTAATGGATTTAAAACCTGCTCAAGCCGTTACTTGTGTATTTAAATAAGAACATAAACGGCTTAGACCATCATAAACTAAGCTAGAAAAACATATTTGCCGCCTATAGCCGCACTGTCCGCGAATGTGTTAAGCAGCTTTTGTCCAAAGAATTTAATTTATCAGAATTAACTTTAAATTAAAAAAAAATTCAATTTTTAATTGTTCGGAGCATTTATGCGTTTACGATTACCTATTATAATATTTGTATGGTAAATTGAAACTGAGTGCCCAGTTTGGTTAAAAATGGGCTCACTTTCGTATAATACAATGTAAATAAATCATATGCAGGCAAAAACTGAGCTCAGTCCACTCTAAACAGGGAAAGAAGGAGCTCAGTAGGTTGTGTTAGCTGCGCTGCTGTAGCAAATTAAAAAACTCATTTCATTACCTGTTTTGAGGTTAGAAACTAGTGTATTTGCAGTTTCAATGGGCACTGGGAAATCTGCTCACTAAAACAAACCATTATAAAGAATAAGAGGAATTCAAAAAGTCAAGGAGATGTAATTAAACAAGGGGAATTCACACTTCCTGTCTGCAGCTACAATGGTAAGTTAATTAGTGGACTAGACTTCCTTTTAATATGCTGGCTGTTTTATCAATTTTACAACAATTCCAATAAATTTATTTATTTTTATGTTTACTTCATATTTCAAAGGAAAAGCATGACGACTATCAAAATTTAAAAAGATTTTGTGGACCTGATGGACAAGAATTTTTTGAACAATTATTTCATGAATTAAGCTCTAAAACAAAAGAGATTAACATTGTTCCTCCCACTATTTGGTGATCTATTTTCTTCAGTTTCTTCAACTGCAGAGTCTTTCATTATTAATAAAAGTTTTCTGTGAGTTATATTATTATATAATAGTTTTTTTTTTAATATTTGATGTTTCGTGGTTAAACCTCCACGCTGGCATTATTTAATAGAGTAAATTATGAAATTAATATATCTTATTACTTGTGCCTGGAAATAATGTTTACCCGCGCCCGGGACTCGAACGCGGACCTCTCGATTGCCGGTCGATTGTTCTTCCAATTGAGCTAACGGGCACTTATTCGAACACACAAATAATTTTTAATATGTATTTGTTTTCCGTACCTATTAAGATAGGCAACTTATATATCAGGATTTGTTTTGGCAACCTGTTTGCTACCGTCGATCGATTCATTCGTCATCAAGTAGATGGAGCCTCCTGGAGGTTTTTGTTCATTTCTTTTCCGCTTTGCTGGCGGTCGCACGTTTGATGTTTCGTGGTTACACCTCCACGCTGGCCAAATTGGAAGAGCAATCGATCGGCAATCGAGAGGTCCAGGTTCGAGTCCCGGACAGGGTTAAACATTTTTTCGAGACACAAATAATAAGAAATAATAATTTCATAATTTACTGTATTAAATTATTTGGTTTGTATTTGAGTTTTTTCATAATAATAAAGTTTTGCATTTTGCAATAATAAATTATAAGCAAAATTTGCTTTTAATTTATTATTGTAATAAACAATTCATAACATGGACTATGTTTAAGTTGTGCTGTTTGGGAATAAAGAAGATCAGTCCACGTTAAGCTGGTTTTGTCTCTACTTTATAAAGGGTATCAGAATCCTTTAATTTTCTTCATATAATTGTTCAAAAACCATAAGTTGCTGTGAAAGTTATGTTTATTGTAGTATTTATTAAAAAATATACTAGGCATAAGTGCGACAACTGCTCTGGTAATATATCTATAAAAGTGGACTTAATCCGTTTTTGGCTGCGCCCTACAAATGGGTTCGCAATTTTAATAATAAAGGAAAGTATGCTAACATTTACGATTTGTCCAACAGAGAGCTTTGTACACAAAATTATCATAATAGTCATGTGATCATGTAAGTCATGTGATTATCATGTGATCTAAATAGTGCAAGAGAGCAATTTATACCAGATATTCTTTACCAATGTCTACCAACTTCCATACAAATCACCATCCACCATATTTTTTGCCGTGTACAAACTTTATGGTTAATTTAGAGCGGATTGATGTTACATCTGACTTTCTCTTCCGAAGGGTAAACGACTATTCAATTTGATTACGGATATAACTGAAACGAAAAATTTGAAAACGCTTGGTTAAATTTGACTATATTAAAATTTATAAGAAAAAATACATATGAATATGGAGCCGATATAAAGCAGTAAGAACTAGAAGTGGAGAACTATCGATAATTGTTGAAGCGATTAGCTTTATACAAAACTATCAATAGTTTTATTAAAATGTGATAATCGGCAAACCAGAGTATTTACAGTAAAATTACTACTTAGCAAAACAAAATTGCAATTTAATAACTTGAAAGTAAAAGCAAAATTGCAATTTAATAACTTTAAAATAAAAGTGCGAACGTAAGTTTAGTGTTTTTTCATTAACGCAGTGACTGCCATGGTCCTCAAATGGGGATCGATGATTTGTTTATTGAATTTCTAATGAATTACAAAAAAAAGGATTTTTTAAATACATAAGATTCTTAATTGAAGAAGTCTTAATTGTCATTACAAATTTTATTTTCCTGAAGTTGGCAACTCTGTTTAGTTATGAAATTATTTTGAATATTATTATGTTAGGTTATGTAAGAAGTTGGCAAGCCGCTGTATGACAAACGTGTTTTCCAGGTGTATATAATTCACTGTTGTAATTTGAAAACTGAACATTGTAGACAAATTTTATGCTAAAGGTGAGTTTATATGTTCCATTATCATAAAGTACCCATTTGAGGACCTTCGCACGGCACGATCATTTTTATTATAATACATATTTTGATTACAGTTTTTATGGTAATATACCTAGTTATGTTGACCCAACAATTTTTAACGCTTGCTCAACTACAAAATAAACTTGAAGATGATGTGTTTATCCGAGATTTGGAGGAAGACGTTATTGACGTAGTCGAATTACCACCAGAAATAATAGATACAGTGTGGGATTATGAGGAAATAGATGAAGATTTTCTACAGGATACAATACTACAAAATGTTTGTGATGAAGTTGAATTACACATCACTGAGTCAGAGACTTCACCCGAACCAATTACGAAAAAAAAATGGTTACTGGATCTTCATCTTGGAAAAAATCAGACCAAGTTTTTCAAGTGGTTCAAGCTCTTCTTCGAAAGTAACTTCAATGGTAAGCGACATCAAAGAAAATTTGAAAGGAAAAACAACAGTTGAGATATTCCAAGAAATTTTTGATGAATCTTTATTACAGTATTGTTACACAAAGTAAAATATTTGCTGAACAGAAAAACTGCCAAAATTTTAATTTCTCTCTGAAAATTTATTGGAATATTTTTAATATATGGATATGATTCATTACCCCAAGAGTAAAGGTACTGGTGTGAAGACGTAGATATCGATATCAAGTCTATATGAAATTGTATAACTAAAACAGATTCATAGAAATAAGAAAATATTTGCATTCAATAATAATGCTCGGATCTCCCAATTAGAAAAGGTAGACAAGTTGTTCAAAACTCGACCACTTATTAATAAACTGAATAATTATTTCAAAGACAGGATTTTTTTCGGAAAAGCCTTGCATTGAGGGAACCAATAAGATTCGGATTCAAACAATGCGTTATGTTCATCCGTCACCAGTTTTTGCTTCCATATTGATGTTTATGAAGGGAAATCTAAGCAACAAGAAGTTAGTGGTTTAGGATCATCTGTTATAACGAAATTGGCAAAAATATTACAATATCCAGCAGAGTACGAATTGTATTTCGATAATTTTTTGCAAATTTTTGAATTAGTTGTAAAATGAAAGGAAACTGATATAAAGGCAACTGCTACAGCACTACATAACAGGATGAACAAATATCACATAAAAAATAACAACGAAATAAGAAATGAAAATCGGGGTGTACATAAGTATAGATATGACACACAAAATGAAATGTTTGTTGTAACATGGAATGATAACAATACTGTGAAAGTAGTAGCGAACAATTTAGGATTGGAACCTTTACATCAGGTGAAAAGGTGGTCCAAATGTGAGAAAAAGTATATTCAAATAAATCGTCATGTTGCTATTGGACAGTATAACCGCTATATGGGAGGTGTTGATATATTAGATTGGAATGTAAAATGATTGTATTGTTTCTCTAATACATATAGGTATATATTAGCATTGAAGTGTAAAATATGTAAATAGTAAATCAAATGTACGTTCCATGTTACGTTGAACTTGTATTAACCCTTAAAGTGCCGCGTGACTCACCGCTAGTCATTTCCATGTTGCTTTGTGGGACATCGTGACCACCGATGGTCATATGTAGTTTTATGTTAGGCGCCACGTGCCAATCGATGGGAACGCTTTCTATAATATTTAGATATTCTGGCAGCATGTATGGTCCCTGAAAGAGATAGCAGTCGATGCGAACCGTAAATAACTGGTGTATCTCATAGGATACAGTCACATGAACGAAAGCCTACTCTATGTGCATGCGTAAATTTCTGCAATGAGCGATGTATATGGCAGGAGACATGCACTGTATAACACTTCGCGCCGTGCAGTTGGAATATATTGTGCTATTGTAATCTTCACGTGGTTTTGGGTGGTGCGATCATGGAAAATCAGCCATCTTCTAGCACTGCGTTAACGTTAACGCAATATTCATTGTAATGAAAATGTGTTGATACTGCTTGTAAAATAAATGAATATCTATCTATTCTTGTTGGAACTCTAAATTCAGCGCTGCCTGATATGAACATAGTTTTGGGGTTAGAATCGCATTCATACTTGTTTGTATCCTTAATTTACATTGCTCGCTAAAAGTGGTTATATATCAATACTTTTATCTTCATATTTCTACTTATAGTTCTACTACCTGACAATCCAAATATTTCTGATGTTGGGTCTTCTTCAGATGAAGAAAATGTCTTGCATAGCGGATATATAGATTAAACATATCAAAAAACGCGAGCAAATTACCGATTGCATCTTTGAGTGACTGGGATTTAAAAGATGGTCTACCATTATCTCGTTTGACATAACGTTCAAGAAAAATCAGAAGCGTGTAGCTAAAAGATACAGTTGGTCAAAATCAGAGTTTAGCCCTACAAAATGCCCTAAAGAATGTGTTTTTCCGCCCCAAATATGAACTTCACACCATTTGCATATTTTCAAAAATTCTTTGATCGTTTGAATGTATTGCGGAACAAACAAATCAGTACTCCACACTAAGAACTGGAAATTCCATTGCGACTACTGGTAAAGAAATGAAAGCATTTCTTGGTTATGGGATTAGCGCAAAGCCGGAATTTGAGGATTTTTGGAGTTTACAATCACGATATGACATTATAGTAGATGTGATGCATGTAAAGCGATTCAAAAAATTGCGACGACTTATCCATTTTCAAGACAATAATGCATCTCAAAACGGTGATAGGCTATTTAAAATTTGTCCAATCATAGAACGATTGCGGCAAAAATGTTTAGCAATTGAAGAAGAAAGTCTCTTTTCAATTGATGAAATGATGGTTGCATACAAGGGCACCAAAGCTGGAAATTTACGGCATTATTTACCAAAGAAGCAGAAAAAGGGGGTTCAAGATGTTTGTAAGAGCTGGCATATCTGGCATTATCTACGATTTTATTATATAATACTGTTGTAGCACGTTTGTGAACATTGAATTTACAGAGCTGGAAGAATCATATAAGAAGCAATAGATTGAGGGAATGTTCATTAGAAAGTGACAAAGAACTTCTGAAACGAGGACGGGGAAGCTTTGACTATCAGATACAGACACAGACGGCAGACACAAAGTGTGTTACGCTTGTTAATTCCTGCGTCTCCTACATTCTAATTTTCGAAGTAAGACGTTAGAGTAAGGAGGAAAAAAGAAAGTAAATGTTCAATGCCCTCAAATAGTGAGGCAATATAATATTCATATGGTGTTGACCTGTGTGCCATGCTAATTGCGCTTTATAAAACCCCATATAAATCTAAAAGATGGCATAATTGGTATATGTACCCAAATGATTGACATTGAAGTGAACAATATATGGTTACTATACCGTAGAGACAAAGAAATTCAAGTGGAAAAGCACTTGAATTTCTTTGTTACTAAACTGGTTACTAAACTGAAGACATTTCGCATGCAAATTGAAAAATCTTTAAATCAAAATTCAAAATCTTTGTCTATTATGGAATATTATGCAAATTGCAAAATTCCATAATAGACAAAGATTGAGACGCACTCTTCGCCTCGCAGTAAACAGGATAAACAATGTCAACAGAAGAAGTCATAGACTGGCCTAATACCGGTCGATCTTCTGATGCAAGAACACTCTGTATGACACAATCCTTATTAATATAGCTATAAAACTTGAAAATTGTAGTATTTATTATGAAACTTCATTTATTTTAATCAACTGACCTCTATCTCTTGCAGCTGGCTTCCAAGTTGCCTTAAAATAATGAGGAAATAAATAAGGTTTTCTAAGTTTCTCTATAATTATAATGAACTGTGCCGGTCTAAATTATGCGTAAAACTGAGTTAGTTAGGTTAGTGGTCTATGAGATGGGAGTAGTTTGTTACATTATATAATTCCAAAGTGAAAGATTTTCAATCCAATTTTTTTAAATATTTAAAATACGTATAATAATGAAATTTTTCTATAATAAATTTTGCATTTATTTAAAAGTTTATAATATTTAATTTTTAAATGTATGTTGTACATAGTGGAGTTTTATATATGTTTTATCTAATTTTTTTTTAATTATAAGGACTGTCGTAACTAGACAAGTTTGCACAGCAAAACAATTGAGGGGTTCATAACCAAAATGTCCTTTGTCATTTTTCAGGAAGCTAAAAAAACTTCCGTACACGTTTGAAACAAAAGAAAATTAAGATAGTAAGTTATTCCCATCATTAAATAAAACATCACATCTTTACTCAATTTTTTCACTGGGCTAAGTGGGAGATAAGGTATTTGAAAGTATTGACCCCCCCCCCCTGACAAGGGTTGTTTGGGTTGGAAACTCGTATGTTGATTTGTTGACAAAGGTCGTTTTCGTAAGAATGTGGGATAGTTGAAACAAAGCATTAAAACATTACTCTGTATATTTAAAATGAATAAAAGTAAAAAAATTATTAAAATGTATTTATATAATAATATATAAATATGGACGACTTTATGACTCCACTGCTGTTGTCCGATTCGTTTATGTCGATGTCACCCTCAGCCTCTATTGTTTCTTCAAAAAAACAGTTATAAAACTCCTTATTTTGAGGCTTTAAATAAGGAAGCAATGTTTTGAGGTCTTTTTCGTTTACCTTGGTTGATACGAATAAGTTCAGTATACATAGGCCCGAATGTTAGCTCATTGGGTATCGTTTTATTGTTTTGCAAGCAAAAGGTTCGCCAAGCACCTGGAAGGAAAACATAGTATTATTGAAACCTAATGACAGCATAAAGTAGCGTTTTAGCAGTTGACTAGGGTAGTTACATATTAGGCTTCACCTTAATACATTCCTGCATAGCTATCTCTGATCTAGGGCAGTTTAGATGAGTTTTGAATTTTAAACATTCGTAAACCTTTCAGTTTTACCAACTTTTTCATGGTATTCTTGAAGTATGGCTCCACTGTTGCTTTTACATTATACATCATATCCTGCCGCACTTTTATGACTTTGAACGGCGAAGGTTTCTCGCGAGAAGATTTAATTATAGAATTCCATTCTTCAAGAATCTCTACTGTCACTGTTTCTTTCTTAATACCTGTAAACAATACAAAGTCAATTAAGTATAGTTAGCCACTTTTTTTAAACTATTCTCGGTATTGAATTAGTATATACTTATCAGAGAAAATCCTGGACATTTGGTAGAAATGAATGCCCTCTCATGGGAAAGATGTAGGTTACTTTTTCAAACATTTTGTACCAACATATGTAGAAAGAAGTCCATGACGAAATTTTTGTTTTGTCCTGCGCATCCATGAGATATTAGGAGAAGTTCCTTCCTCAAATCAGTTTTATTTTTAAAATAATTAAACAGCAGCGATATTACATCATTCTGACCGTTTTTGACTATGCCTTCATTGTCACATTGTCACCTCATTAGTGGAAAGGTCGTGGACTCCAAACACATAATGCCACAACTGCCTCACATAGAATCACTTTTAGAAAATCTAACCTAAACTCGTATACTTAAATGGACTAGGTATGCCACAGTTAACGACGTCGATTGATTCAATAGCCAAAGTGAGAGCGATGGAGCTATATAGGGCAATGCCAAATTTAATAACAAGCATTTTATATAGTAAACGAAGTGAATTCTAATAAACGTTTTTAGTATTGTAATAAAATTAATATAACTTGAAAAATACAATAATAATTAATTAAGTTAACTGAAATATTTTAACATCTAAACTTAATCAGAACTTGATATGGCACTAATACACGAGCCCTAAAATTTTAAAACATTTTGAATTAACTGAATGTTAATAGTAGCTGTACTAAATAAAGTTTATAAACTAAAATTAATCAGAAAAATATGTTCCCTTAGAACTATATTTTTTAACTATGTTCCGATGTAAATTCAGTTTTTAATCATTTTCAGTAAAATGATCGCTGCACTAAAAAGAATATTTAGGGGGCACAATATTGATTCATTTGGTTGCAATTAACCATAATTTATTTAATTGTTGATTCCTGCAAACCTACAGAAACAAAAATATAACTATTTGTTTGATTGCTTTAATTTAATTAGAGTGACTTACCTGTAAAATTTCCTGTTTAAATTTTTATGAAAACGATTTACACATCCATAAGCATTACAAGAATGAACCATAGTTTTTATTGTTCTTTTAATACACATATATCACTTATAATTAAATAAAATTAATAATTTACTATACAAAATAATTTAAAATTTACGACAAAATCAATTTTTCAAATAGTCAAAAAACGGAACTACAAACAAGAATACAAACAATAAACAACAATCTTTTTCAAAAAATGTCCCTACGGGCCGATATTCCATATGAAAACGATATTTCATAATGAATTTCATATGAAAATCATTATGCCGCCTGTTATTCTAATAAATACTGTGAATTCTTAGAAACAAAACTAAAAAATTGTGCTGGTCCGATGGAACCAACAGAGCTCAAGCAGCGCTCTGTGGACCGTTGGTCCCAGCTGACTATAACATAACCTTGCTAACCAATGGAAGTACAGGAGTTTATGAATGCTATCATTGTTATCGGAATTGTTGTGCTTGGTGTGCTATATCTATAATATTCTATTATTATAAATACGAATAATAACTGTAAGAGTAAGTACAAATTCCTTTATGTACAGAACAGAAATTCTTACTTTTACATAGTTTTGTATCATGTAGATGAGTGGAAGAAAACGTCCTCTCACACAAGAAATAGCGGCAAATTTCGGAGGAATATCCGACGAAGAACCTTCCGAAGACTCGGACAGCGATTCGTTATTTGAATATGATGCAGACGAGGAAGAATCTTCATCCTCAGATTCCCAACCTGAAATTGTACAAAAGATAAGAGAATTTTTACAAGATAAGGCCTTCAACGTCTACTCGGAATATTTCTTCTGCACAACCATTTACAAGTAGGTTATTGTCCAGAACTCCTCCAAATGAAGTTGTGGAACCTTTACTATCATCAGAACCAGAACCGCAGAGGAATGAAGATAAAGATTTACAATTAAAAATTTCAGCAGACCACACATGGGGTCCAACAGTTCGCAAGTACAGACGCATTCAATGGTTTTCAATTTCATCTGGTGTAATAGCAGATGTAGCAGCCCTTTTAGCAACTGGCACTCCAGGGTGTTTTTTTTGACTCTGCTGTTGATGACAGACTAATCTCTCTTATCTGCAATGAAACAAATAATTATGCGACACAACTTCTTGAAACTACAGATTCATCTACAGCTAAGCTAGGGTAACACCAAATTCTCGTTTGCACGAGTGGACCCCAACTACGAATACTGAAATTAAAAAATTTCTAGGTGTGGTGGCATGGATGGCCTTGGTGAAAATGCTTGCCATTGCAGATTACTGGAGTCACGGTGTTGTCTTTAGGAACGATTTTGTAAAAACTATAATGCCAAAAAATCGCCTTGAGATTTTATTGCGGATGATTTATTTTGCTGACAATTTGGAGGCTGATAAAAATGACATATTTAATATACAATAAAGCTACTAGACATTTAGTACCATATTATAAGTCTTTGTACGTCCCCGATGAATATATTTGAGTTGACGAAACTCTTTTGCCGTTTAGAGGAAGACAACGATTTCGACAATATATTAAATCAAAAAAAACATAAATATAAAGTCAAATTGTTCAAGATATGTTCTGGACTCGGATATAGGTACAACATAAAAATATATGCACGTAAAGAGGATACTACTAATGTCACTCCAGAGAAAGTTGTCTTATTCCTCGTTGAAGATCTTCTAAATCAAGGCCGGACTCTTATTACGGATAATTGATACATACGTTTGCCCCTAGCATATAAAATGATTGATGCGAACGCTCATTTGATAGGAACTATTTGAGAGTCAAGAAAAGGACTCCCTAAAGAGGTACTGAATGCGAAACTCAAAAAGGGTGACGTTTGCGCCATGGAAAACTAAGATGGGATTACTATTATAAACTGGAGAGATCAAAGAAATATTCTCATGCTGTCCACAAAACATGGAAGCGAAATAATAGATGTACCTTATAATCAAAGTACTAAACTGAAACCTAAAGTTGTATTAGATTACAATCAAGGTAAGGGATCAGTAGATATATTCGACCAAATGGGAGCATATTCGAATCCACGAAGGAAATACATAACATGGTTTCGGAAAGTGAGTTTGAAACTTTTTTTAACTACATCAATGGTGAATGTTTATATTTTATATAAGCTGGTATCTGGTGACAACATGAAGATAACAGATTCAAGAAGCAAGTGGTAAAAGATTTGGTGAATGCAAAAGAAACTGTGGATATGGCGACTCAGACAAAAAAAAACCAAAACCAGTCATGTTTTTGAAGTCATCAAAGAGGGGAAGAAGCATGAAAGACGAAAGATGTGCAAGCATTGTTATAAGAAGAATAGTGAAGAGCGTATGCGTAAATATGCAATGAATAGAACAAAGAGGGTCGATATATACTCTAACGCTTTTGAAGAGAAAGCATTTTTATGTTTCAAGTGTTTCAGTGAAGTTCATAAATAACATTATTTTCACTATTTACAAATGTTTACTTTTGTTTTTGTTGCCTC
Source organism: Adranes taylori (assembly GCA_009867245.2). NCBI lineage: Eukaryota > Metazoa > Arthropoda > Insecta > Coleoptera > Staphylinidae > Adranes > Adranes taylori. Next base: position 5,537 of record WYDF02024757.1, on the reverse strand, counting down.
ATATTGCTATAAATAAATAAAACGGATAAACAAAGATCTAAACTATCAATGTTTACATTTAAACTGACATTACATGCACGCAACCCATTTAGGAGGGACCACAAAAGGCACCATAAAGAAAACTAACGAGTCGGGCCGTTGGTATAATAGACGGTTTTCTGTCCGCGTTGGTCCATTTCCCTAGTCGGTTGCATTTAAAATGTATGCCAACGGCCTGCAAACCACTTTGATACCGTTGGTACCAACGCGGCCCAATAAGATCCTCTGTGTTGGTCCCATGGGACCAACGTGTTAAATATGCGCAAGAATATGCAATGAAATCTTAGGTTAAGATTTCACAGACTACCAGATTTTTACTTGTCATGTCATAAATAGCTCCATCTCTCTCAGTTTTGCTATGGAATCAATATCGTTCGTGCTTTATCCATTTACGTGTATAATCAAAGCAAAGTATTATTACCTAACCTAAAATTTTGATAATAAAATGTTTAAAATGAAAAAAATTAGGTTATGTTATTTGATTTGTGCACACATTTACATTTATTTACTTAGCTATGGTAATATTTCATACATTTACTAATCAAAGCAAAACTAACGTGATTTTTTTCATGCTTTTACTGCTAACATTAGTAAATGCATGCATTGACTATTAAGTGTATGCATTTACGGAATTCACGCTTTTACGGTAACATGATATACATCATTATAAAAATCAAAAATAGTTTTTATAACCAATCTGAAATTTAAAAAAAAATAGGGGTCCGTAGAGCTATCGACTTGGGTTCCAGGGGAGAGCGCGATCTCAAAAAGTTTAAGAAGCACTGGTCTAGATCTAAAGAATGCATTCGCACCATGCCGTAAGAAATCATGACAATCACTAACTGCGCAAGAAAACTAAATGTTTTATTTCTAATATCGCCTTGCCAAATGGCTTTTAGATAGTGTTAGTCATTTATGGAGAAAAAGTAACGAGCAAAATACAAATAACAAGATGACACAAAGTGCGATCTTGGAAATGAGCCAATCGTATACAATATTTGATTTTTAAGTTATTAGTTATTGTTTTTTCCGCGAATATTTTAAAGTTCCAAACTACCGACCTAATGTGGCTCTATTTAATATATAAAATAGCAATATTTTATTAATATATAAAATGAGTAACTCAACTGGCAAGAAGAGGCTGCCGTGTTTCCTCGTGTAAAGGAAGGCTTTAAATCAGGCCGCGTCTATCGCTAGGACAACCAGAATGAAATCTGGCAATCTTACAGGACATATAGAAATCCTCAAAGAGCCTGGGGCGGCATCACTAACCGACTGCTGGTGGGATGATATGCCATTAAAGAAAATGGACTTTCATATGGCAAAGTTGCGTTAAAAAAAAATTTATGGATCAAAGGAAAAAGATTCCTGTCCAAAAGTTGTAGAAATGTACCATGAAATAATGAGAGGAGTTGACAGATTTGATTAACTTCACGAGCGCTATTCCATTGACAGAAGATCCATCAAGTGGTGGTATAGAATATTTTATTATTTTCTTGACATGGCTATCGTGAATGCTTATATATCGATAAGATAAACAAACGTAGCAAGATCGATCACTTAACTTTTCGCAAAACTTTGGCAAGGCAGTTGATTTGTGGATACTCCTCTAGAAAACGTAGTTCCAAATCTATTTCTTCCCTAGGAAATAAACGCGAGGCATTAGACACAGGCATTACTAGTAATGCATGCGTCTAATAGATAGGAATTTTATAAAAAGCATTTCATACTTACAATATTATATTTTCAGATATAAAGAAAAATGAGACTAAATCTAACAATAATTAATAAAATAAAGTAAATACTAATTTACTAATAAAATCTAATCGCACTATGTTATATGTTTTCCTGACATTAATTCATTTTGTTCAGCAAGTATTTTGGTTTCAACCTTAACAACCTCCTTGAATTTAAAATAGTATATCCTAAAAGTAGATCATTTTCAATCAATACAAACATAATTCAATATTTGCAAGGAACATTTTCTATTGTCTATGTACGTATGTGTCCCAATGCAGATTAATAGGTATATGGGAAACTGATATTTACAAGCGGATGATAACGCTGTACTTTATAGTGGAAGGAGGAGAGGGCTTGAGGGCGTACCCGATGAAGAAGGAAATAACAATGAATACGTAAATTCTTTGAAGTATAAAATTTACGTATCAGAGCCACATAAAAATAGAAATATAGTATTGAGACAAAGTGGATCACATAATGTGTGTGTGTATAAAATATATCAGAGAATTGAGATCAATATTTTGAAATATTATCTTTAACTTCCAAGTAAATAAAAACTTAAAAAAAATGATTTTCAGATGTTGTTGCATACGAAATGTCAAAATAAACAGAGCATCAACTCTTAATACTTACAAGAATGACAAAAGTAACAACAGAAAGAATAAAGTTGTTAGATAATAAAATGCACTTGGCAGCATTTGTAATGTCTCCCTATAAACTACGCTATATAACGGTCCGAATAAAAGAACGGATAAGGCTTCTACAAATCCAAAAACAGCCATAACCTTTCCTAAAATATTTAATTGCATTAGTATAATTACTTTACCTTTTAAAAATAAAATAGGAAACACCTAACTGTTGATATCAGAAACATCTGACAGAATTTGGCCATTTTGAGGTTATTTTGGTATGTACATACTATTCACAATCAGCCCGAAGGGCCCAACTTAAGGTTTTTCAGGGCAAAACTCTATCGAAAATAACGTAAAATATAAATGAGGACAATTGTTACTCTTTAAGAAAACGCGTGAAACAAAACTTTCCATGTAAAATTCAATAAATATGAGCAAACGTATTTTTTTAAATAGGGGAAAACCAAGTATTTCAAGCCTTTATAGTTTTCAGCTCAGACACTCTAGAACTTCTTTTATTGCATGAATTTTGTCAGAAACAAAAATTATATTATTGTTTGTTAACAAAATATATACATCTTTCGTACTTTCCACATTAATTACAATATTAGTGTATGCTGCACAAACCCGGCGGGCCAACATTTTTATTGACTTCCTTCTTTGGAACAAACATGTCCAAAACTGTATTTACATATAAACGAAGGCGTAATGAATCCTCCATAAAGTTCACTGTGATATTTTTACCCATCAAAAGTTATTAATAAAAATGTATAAAAATGCCTATAAACAGCATGCTAAAATTAACGTGAAATGAAACTTTAAGTTGTAAAAAAATTAAAAACTCAAACTAAAACCAGTACAGATTTCGTTGAACACTTTATGGAAACAGCATAAAATGCGCTTTACAACAGTGTGCCACTCATCCATTCCACAACTTTCCATATAGTCGTTAAAAAATAAACAAAAATGTGCTTGAAAATGGTGCATTTTTCACATATCTCATTTACACATGTCTCGGATCCAAATTCGGGCCCCCAATATTAATTCAATAGAATGCGAATTTGCGCAAAATGTGGTAAGCATCAATATCATAAACACAAAACAACCTCAAAAGATCTGGACTAATGTAATCGTTGTAAACTGATACGTAGTGCGTTTGGACGGATTAAAATGCGGATTAAATAACGGCAAAGAAGAAGTTTCGAAAATTACCTTGTTCAATTTCCATGTTCCCATGTTCAAAAAATTACCATGTTCAAAAATGTTCAATTTAACGAACAGTTGCTAAAGTTTTATAGTGAAAGAATGGAAGCTGTCGGTGTTGATGAGCATCGCATCTGGTGGTAAAAAGAAGCTCTGTTGAACAACCTATTGTTTATATAATACCTATGGAACAATATTTTGATGGGTTGTTGAAATGTCATCGAAATAGAGGACATGGAGTAAGAGATAAAATGTTATTTGCTTTGAAAACTAAATATAACATTGAAAAAAGCAACTGAAATTTTCAGTTCACTATGCAATTGAAATTTTCATTCAATGTTCTCGGACAAATAGATTTAATACATTTTCAATCTGCCCCTGATGTAAAATATAAATGGCTTCGCAAGTAGAGGACCATGCCACAAAATGTTTGCATCTACGCCCTTTACAAACCAAATTGCAGAGGTGGCTATAGAATTAGTGAAAATTTTCTTGGAGTTCGAAGCAACGTACCTACTGCAAAGTACAACGGACGAGAAATTACTGCTTCGGTAATGGAAGAAATTGTACTGGTTCGACTGCAAAACTGTTTACGAGAGACCACGTCAACCTGAAAGCCAGGGTAGTGTGGAAAGGAGCAGCCAAGATGCTGAAAATAAGCTTCGTTCTTGGATGTTCGATAACTCTTCTACAAATTGGTCTCTGGGCTGCTATTTTATACAATGGCAAGAACATTCTTCGACATATCGTATTATTGGAAGGACTCCATGCCGTGCATTATTTGCAGTCGATCCAAAACTTGGGTTAAAATCAACATACCTACCAGACTCTGTAATCAAGGAGCAGACTCTGTAATCAAGAAGAACTGGAAGATATAGTTCATTCTTCACAGACAAACTGAAGAAAACATGCAACTGAGAAATGCAAGTGACAATAGAAATGAGATTCCAAATAATACTTTTACATATTGTTGCGTATGCAATGAGAAACTCACAGAACAATATAAATTCACTTGTGACCCATGTGGGTCTCCAGTGCACTTAGATTGTTCAGAAGTTCAAAATCATCTTTCAAATACCGATATAAGGATTTGTTCTCTGTGTACAACTGAGAATAACATTGAAAATTAAAGGCCGGAATCGTACGCTGATCAAAAAAGAGCAGCCGAGAAGATGAGTGAAGCTTGAAACAAAACATTTAAATCGTATGTTTATTTAGCAGTTCCTAAGGTGGTTCGAGGACCTCTCGATTCTATGAATCTAATTGGAAAAGTTATAGATTTGAAAAATGGACTTTACGAGTTTGGTACCTCTGAAGGAATTCTCAAAACGTGGTTTTCCTGAAATGATATCCAAGAATCTCTAATCTGTTTTGAAGGTAAAGTTCCTGATAAAGTAACAACCTTAAGAGAGGTAATTAAAAATCATTCGCGATTTGGCTTGGCTGTCAGGGGTTCCAAAAATGTTTCAGTAAGGCTAGTACTAAACAGTACAACAGAAAAAATGTGCTTGCTTTAAGAATAAGAATTTATGCTCTTCCAAATGTCATGGAAAATCGACATGTATAATAAGTAAATAATAAATTATTATTATTTCTTAAAAACAGTATTTCATTCTTTACTTTCAAGTAGATATGCCAATTATATAAGCACATTTTAGCAACATTCATATCTAAATACTTGTTTCTCGAGTGTTATTGAGTTTTTTGATACTTATTAGAAATACAGTGGTACCTCGACATACGAGTTTAATTCGTTCCGCAACCTTGCTCGTATCTTGAATTACTCGTATCTCGAAGCAAATTTCCCCATACAAATCAATTGAACTACCATTAATCCGTTCCAACCCCCAAAATGTCACCCCAGTTATTTTTGTTACTTGGTTTTGAATAATAAAAACGTATTTATAAATGACAAATATTTAT